>VWYI01034030.1:90149-107844 GCA_013399455.1 Anthoscopus minutus
GGGGGGGGGGGCACAGAAGGAGAAGAAGCAGCTCCATCTCTGTTATGGTGAATTCCTTTCCCCAAGCAACAACAGCTCCAAGTGTGTGAAGCTCTGAAGTCAAAGAGCCCCATAGCAGCTGCCCTCCCTTTTACCTGCCCCCCTTTCCCCTGGACCCAGCCAAACTCTTTGTCTTCTCAAGCACCCAACAGTACCAGCAGTCAGATTTCCTCGCAACTAATGGGGAAAATTCTATAGATGAGAAGGAACAAAAGGACACCTAACCCCCAACAAACCTACATGTTTTTAGTTTCATTTTGAGCCCATTAATTATTTGCCTGTACATGGTGGCCATGAAGACTCATTCACTCCACTTCTCCTTTAAGAAAGCATTTGAGTTGTTTTTCAGATACTATTCTTCAAACAGACAAACCATCTCTCACTATCAGCCACATTCCTGAGACCTCTCTGTGATAACCACATGCTGGATTCTGAAAGACCAGTCCACGTCTTTCTTGAAGTGAGATGCACGAAGCAGTTTGCACCAATAGCCTGTCGCCATTTATCCAAGGGAAGTGCCCAACATTTTGTACAATAAGGTTGGGGAACATGATTTGAGAGCACAGTTCATGGTTTACAACTCCCCTACTGATACATATCCCTGCTTTTGGGAAGAGCAGAGCTCCAGCAGGTGTTCAACAGATTCTTAATTAAAATTAATCTGAAATGCACACATTGCATTGCAACACTCAGCACCAGCTGAGGTTAACATGACTTAGCATGCTCAGACTTTGAGCCATAGGTTTAGTTTACCTGTGGGGCCAGGTACACAGTACAGCTCTAAATCATTTTCTGGAAAACCTTTTGGGTCTTGGTGCACTTGCTTGCCTTAGAACCACAGGACAAGGCACTCCAGTTAGAAGGACAATCCAGAAAAGGCTACAGGCACCGCAGCATTTGGGATATTAATCTTCCAACAGAAACATCTTTTCAGAACAGTCTGAAGAGGCTCCTATATCCCAATTAGACACATCCCTCCTAAAGCAACACCTCAGAGGAGGCTCTGCATCATCCTCTCTTAGCAACTGTGTTTGTATTCAACCCACCTGGGCCAACCCACTTATGTGCATCACCCCCCAGCCCCACCTGGCAGGTGGCCAGGCAGACACAAAAGTTGCTGCTCAGAACAGCAGCTGAAGGGCAGCACCAATCCTGCATCCCACCTGAAAGTAAAGAAAGGCAAGGACTTTCTCCACAACACACTGCAAATGTAATTGCAAAAGGAGAAAGAGTAATTCTTAAACTGAATGCTCAAGCCAGCTTCACTTAGGTGAAGGAACCAGGAGAGGATTCAGGCATCCCAGGAGAGAAGGTAGGATAAGGCATCCCTGCTAAGACTGCATATTGCTGGCACCTCTCAAAGTGTGAGCTTGTCCCTGTTCACAACCATCCAGCTCAACACATCCCAACTCCTCCTTCCTCCCCTCCCTCAGTCATCCTGAGTCCCTGAGTCACCCTTGCAAGTATACATTCACTTCCAGTATCTTCCCTGGAAAAACAATTGGGAGTGTCATCTCAATTTTCCGCTGCTCTGACCTTACTTTTTTACTTACCTCCCAGAAAAAAAAACCCAAACAGCCAATCAGTGCAACATGATTTCCAGCAGTAGCCAAATTCAAGCTGTCACCAGCTAGGTGTCAGGTTCCAGGCTACTGCAGAAGCCTAAGGATAACCTGCCCATGCCAAACCAACCTGGCAGAAAGCCCCCAGCGTGCTGGACAAGACAGAGGCAGTGCACAGTTCACTCATCTTAAGACCTCGATTAACTCTTTCCCGAGCTGCATTTTCCCTCTGCTGTATCCAAAGAATACTGAATATTATGCAAACATTTGGGACTGAGCAGTGTCTGGGATAATCCCATTCCTTTTGCTCTGTGTGTTGGTGTGGAATGCCAAGCTCACTGTTCTCCACCACGCACAGTTTTGCTACCAACAACCGCTCTTGTTGTTCATGCCCACATTGTGTAACTTTGCCTGCATGTGAACAGAGCTCTCCATGACCAGCTTTCACTGCATTTCCCCATGAACATTCACAACAGTTTTGAGAGGAAGGAACATTAGGAACTCTCTCCTATGAATCATCCTTTTCCCCAATAGCAGAGGCAACCAAGCAACAGCCTGTGCAGGAACAACTTGTGCATAGGAAGAAAGGGCCCTAATGGCAGCCTGACCTGCAGCTGGCGCTTAACAAGAGGCTCTGTTACAATTCCCTGTTTCCAAACAGCTCAAGTCATTCATGAAACAAGTTATGCAGGTAACAAGCCAGGCAACAAATGAGACAGGACAAGACGAAATGGCCTAAAGTTGCACTAAGGGAGGTTTAGGTTGGATATTAGGGAAAAATTCTTCACAGAAATGGTTGTTCAGCCCTGGCAAAAGCTGAGCCGGGTAGTGGCGGAGTCCCTATCCCTAAAAGTGTCCAAAAAATGTGTGGATTTGGCACTTGGGGACATGGTCTAATGATGAACATGATGGTGGTGCTGAGGATGGTCGGACTTGATGGTCTTAAGAGATCTTTTCCAGCCTTAATGTGTCTATGATTCTGTTTGCCCATGCCAGTTAATAAAGCAGGAGGGCAGTGCCCATAGGGCCACCAGGAACCTTATGGTCATCACCACCACCGACTGATCCCATCATGGTTTATATCTCCCATCCCCAAAATACCCACATATGTGTTGCTGAACAAACAGATTTCACAGCAGGTAACCAAACTAATCCTTGCCTTCCTACTCTGCCCCATGTCCTGTGCTTGGCCAGACCCCTCTCCCCAAGCTGCGGCCCTACAGACAGAGCTTGGTCCTATGGAGATGCCTCAGCCCACCCCACACACCAGGCAAAATGAGGAGATGCAGAGGCCACACAGGGAAACATATCTGCAGCCACCTCTGTCCAAGTTTCATTTATGATGATATAAAAAAATATCTGAATACATTCCTCAGAATACAGCTTCAATTTCTCTGCAACAGCTGAGAACTACCGCCAGTCGCAGAAGAATCTGCTTAATTTGTTTTCATATTTTTAACTTCAGACACAAGATCCTTCATTAACTGCAGAGCATTACATGGCACAACCAAGTCTTATGATGCACCTTGCAGTCACTATAGCAATAGTTTGATTTGACACATTATAGTTTTCTTAAATTGTTATGTAAAGTGAGGAAAAGATTTCCCCACTCAATTTAATTTGTAGGCCCTTGAGAAAGAAATTCAGGAATACTTCAACTTAAAAAATTATGCAAAACAGATGGAGAGCATATAAACGATCTCTTACACAAAATAGGTATGCACTTAAATCCAGAACAAAAAACACTTCTTAATTCAAGTAACTCGTCAGAGCTTAACTAACTTAAAAAAGGACTTTGAAGAAATTATAAGAATAGGTCTACTCAGAATAAATCAATATTTCCTGTGGCATTAGTACTTGGAATCTCTTATAATAGGGATACCCACTGCAAAGAACAATTATCTGGAAATAAACAGATGAAGTACAATGAGTTATCCCATAAAACCCAGCTAGCTTCTTGTCATTTACTGAAAACTTAGAGAAAAAATTAAACCACATTTAAAGGAAGTCACCACAGGCTCATACAGGTTAAGTTTAGAGAATATCCCATTAAACTGAGAGGAGGATGTAACTCATAATTTTCTTATTGTGGCTTTTATATGTTGGCTGCTGTTCCAATAATAGATTAAATACCATGGCTACTTGGCTGGGTATCAAATTAAAAGCTCTGTGATGACCCTTCATTCCCAATGGGGCGTTTTAGTTGGTCTTTCTTTTTAAAAAAAAATTATTAACTACGCATTAAGTCCTCCAGAACATTACCCTGTGTAAAAATTAAACAGAAAAAAATAGGATAGGAAATAAATACATCAACAGAGGTTTGGGCTAAGATTCAATTGACAAACCTCCCAGTTGTGCATTCTGTGGATAACCAAGAAGAGTCCTTGGTATTGCTATGACACACCTGGAGCCCTATAAGCACCAAACACCAAGACTATGCACCACAGTATTAAGACATTTCACAGGAAAATAAGATTTTCCATCTTAATAAACACACATAACCAATTTCTTGTAAAAATCTTGTGGGCTCAGCCTGGAATAGGATTCAGTATTTCCAACTTTCAACTATGCAGGTGATAAAGGTAAAAGACCAGTCCCAATCTGTAGCTTCTGAAAGAACCCAGGAAATACAGTGTGAAAAATAAATGCCCTTACCTACTGAACTTTAAAAGGAAAAATCTGAACAGCGCTAGGATAGTTTCTTTTTGGTGTTTAAATTCCCATTACCTTTCCTAGAGTGGGAGAAATTCAAGTGAGAGTGTCAGGGAGTTTTCTCCCTGAAAACTGATACAAGGCCGGCTAAAGAGATTTTTCTTGTAACACCCCTTTCTTCCAAGACATTTCCATAGGATGAAAACACATGAATTCCCCCTGTAATAACATACACCTAAAAAATACGTTATTAAAAGAGCATTGTAGGCGCTGGCCCCCAGCACGCATTCCCGACTGCTGGCTTCCAAGACACAGCACAGGCACATCAGTCCTTCCCCATTCTCCCTTTACTATAAATCCAGAAAATTTCTCCTTACCCTTTCCACTCTTTCAATTAACCCGATTATAGAAGTAATCTGTGGGATTTCTCTGCTGAAGTGCAAAGAACTAGAGCAGTGGGCAACCTCCTTGGGGATTCAGTATCAGCAGCACATTATGCTGAGCCTTCCATCTGGACAAAAGCATGATTTTCATCAAGCTCTAGATGAGAAAGTTCTCCAAGACTACTCCGTTTGTATTAGCACTCTTGAAACAAAAAGAATACGATTTACTGCAAATAGCATTCTTTTTCCAGATCACGTTTTTTCAGACAGCAAGCCTAAAATTCTGTAGAGTACTTTAAAATATTGTCTGTGACATCATATACTGGGATTCCTTTGTAATAGGGATACCTAATTGGTATCCCTATTTTTAGTCTACAAGATTAAAAATACACTAAATACTCCAGGTCTTGTAGATTATTTTAATCCACAAGATTACAAATGTACAAGTTGGAGCTCTCAGAGGTTCTAAGTAGATATAGTCAAATTCTACATCTCTCAGAAAATGATGCTCAGAGGGATTCAGCAAAGGACTTTTTGCAGCAGGAGGCTGAATTAGTCTTGCCATCAGATTCAGCTGATTTTCATGAAAGTCAATGGTTTCAATATCACAAAAGTGATAATAATAAAACATCAAGATCTAGACATTTGTGAGTCATGAAGTGGTTCACTTAAAATATTTTAAAGCTTTATTTTCAGAAGCTTTCAAAACTAGAGCTATCATGAAAAAATTATTAACTGCAATGAAACAAAAGTTTTAGCACAGCCTTCATTGGAGCTGCAATTCCATTTTAAACCCCAAATTTCTTAACCTTCCAGCACCTTAGAATATGGCAGTGAATGATCAGCATGGTCTCACATACAGCATATTCAAGGGAGAGCTGATTTATCAGTTGCAGAGTAAAGACACTTCCACATATTTGTAAAAGCCTTAGGTAGAACTACCAAACCAGTTCACAGTCTACCCAAATGTCTCCAGGCACTTTTTAAAGAAAGCACTTGAGAACTTACAAGCTAAAGATTTAGTATTTTTTTTAAATTGTTCAACCTACCAGAGCCACATTACCTACTCCACTATGAATGTCACATACTACAATTAATTTTTAAACCCCATATGCTTCAAAACACCTTTTAACAAAGAATAGTACTCATTGGCATATTCTCATTTACTAGTTCTTAAATTTAGGAGGACACTGATAAATTTAGATTCTTGTATTTATGTCATCTGTCCAAACACTCTATCTTCATTATGGCAACTACTGCACACTCATGTGGCCTTTTAAAGGAATGCTCACATACATCTTAGGGACAAGCCTTGAGCAAAGCCCAAGAAAACAAACGGAAAACACTTGCCATGAATATGGAAGAAAACAGCAACTCAACAATGAGAGCAAAGCTACCTAAATCAAGTCAAATCACTCCATAGCCATCTCCTTAGGGGAGGATTTCCCCTCCACTTGCAGTGTTATTCCCAGATTTATCCCACATAAGCTACTGAACAAGGTGTAACACTAAAAAATGAAACCAGAGAGCTGCCGCAAAGTTTCTTAAATCAGCTTCAAAAGGAAAGGTAGAATTACCAGAATGTTCTCTGAAAAGCAAAGGAAACATTTGAGTCTCTATTTTCACCTCCATATCTAAGGTTAAGGAGAAGTCAACCCCCAAAACCACCAACTCTCTATGTTATAAAAGTACATATATTTGCAAACACGCTGATTGTGCCCTGAAAATTCCCCTGTAGGGATTACAGCCCCAGTCCAGGCTTACACACTACTGCATACTCTACACAGCTATAGCATTGCTTTCCATGCCTCCCATCAATTAAAAAAACTGTGTGTTCACTTTGACATTATCAGATTCTTAAGACCTGCCACTATCCCAGCACAATCAGTGCATGCAATTATACTTAAATGGGAATAGTGGTTATTATAAAGTTATAATTTATAAACTTATAAAAGTTTCTTCTCTGAGAATGTTAGTACATTTCAAAATACGTCCACATCCTTAAAGAACAGACTAGACAGAATGCTTATCAAAACATATATAAACCCTGTCTCAGGGGAGTTAAAACTTTGGTATACAAGCATCTTAGAAACAGTATGTTTCTTTTTTAACTTTTTTTTTAACTAAATACCTGAAAAACACACTAACAGGCTTTCATGACTAATTATTCATCTGTCTTAGACCTCTATGACTAATTAGCATTCAACATTCCAGCATATGTAAGATCTTCTAGTTAAACCAGCTCATCCATTTTTTTCAATCACACAAACATTGTGCCACAGAGATTAATGAAGGATGTATCCTCCAAGAAAAATACCAAACTCTCAGTAGTTTTGCCTTGTGTTACATCAACTGACTTATGAGGATCAAGAATTCTTTTATGGGAGAAATTGTTCCTTGTGAGGGTGGAGAAGGCCTTGGAACAGGGTCACCAGAGAAGCTGCGGCTGCCCCTCAACCCCTGGAAGTGTTCAAGGACAGGCTGGACAGGGCTTGGAGCAGCCTGGGACAGTGGAAGGTGGCCCTGCCCATGGCAGGGGTGGCCCTGGATGTGATTTAAGGTCGCTTCTAACACAAATCACTGTGTGATTGTAAGAGTAAGAAAACTCATCCTCTAGTGGCTGTCAAAAAACACACTTCAAGGTTGATTTTCAGCCTTTGCTTCTTGAGGAAAATATGTTCCACAATACATTTAGCAAGTAAATCAGGGTAGCAACACATTGAAACAAAGCAATTCTTGATTTTTGGTAAACTTGATAGAAAAAGGAAGGAGAAACTCTCCAGTTGACCTCACTGAATACAAAGCTGCAGCAAAAGCCCAACCCAGGTAGCTGCAAACCCCATAGAACAGCACAATCATAAATAACCCAGCTATTGAAGCAGCCACACGGGGACTTCACATTCTTATTTTAGGCACCAAGGACTCCACTGCTGACACGGTGCTGGAGTCCTGGCTAGTTCTCCCCCACAGCACCAGGCCAAGAGCTGGGAATAGCTCCCAATCTCGATGTCAGGAGCTGAACCTTAGAGCAGCTGCTTGACAGCACTTCCTAACTGTCAGTGCAAGGAGGAGGTAAAGGACTGAGGAGAAGGCTCTCAGTTTGTGCTCCAGGGAAAAGATTGATCCTCAAAAGTCAGACAATGCTGTGCACGTGATTTTATCTGGGGGCGGTTCAAGCGGAGGGTGCAATTCTTTGACCAATGGGAATCCAGGAGGAAAAAGCAAAGGGAGAGGATTACAATTGAGGCACCAATAAGAGAACACAGAGGGAGGGAACAGCTCACATACACCAACAGGACATCAGGTAACAGGGCATTGACAGGGAACTCTGGAA
This sequence comes from Anthoscopus minutus, assembly GCA_013399455.1. Classification (NCBI taxonomy): domain Eukaryota; kingdom Metazoa; phylum Chordata; class Aves; order Passeriformes; family Paridae; genus Anthoscopus; species Anthoscopus minutus. The sequence goes on from VWYI01034030.1 coordinate 98,120, forward strand.
CAAGAGGCTAGTACAAAGGAGGATTGACAAGACAATGGGAGGGGAGACAGCTTTCTTGGTAAAGGGGCAGGGTTTACAATGATGATAGGGAAGGCACTGGAATAAGGGGTTGGGTTACAATGATAGGCAGCATAGGGGAGGATACAACTTAGGGTGGAACCAACAACATAAGAGAGGGGTACTTAACAGTACAGGATGGGGCGTACAACTTAACAACAAAGAGGGCAATTGAACCAAATACAATGAACAAAAAACACCGCAACACAGTGCCAGAGGATTTCATTAGTTACCCTGCTGTCAGGATAATATTTGTGTGGCTAAAACTAAATCCCCAGTTCCCCCCTTGTGGCAGTTGCTTTTGAATACTCCAGCTTCATCATCCCATGTGTTTCATTTCACACAGAAAAGCCTCAAAACAGAGCTATGCAGCACAACTTTCTTTGAAGCCCACAGGTGCATAAGCCTGAGCTTATGTCCTTCCCTCAAACAAAAAAAATTTGTTTATATATATTAAAAAAGTATATCCACACTTCAGTAAATTAAGTCGTATTTAATGCTTCAGTGTTACTTAAAGAAAGAACTGCTGTTTCTAATAGTTTTGTAGCTTTACTGGTTAAAAACTTGGCATGCTGGATTCATGCAAGTGAACACATACACATATTAATCACACACTTTTAAAGCACTGTTTCTCATGGCAAGGGATGTCAACCTCACATCAACAGCCCCTGTGGAGATGATGTGTACCTATTGCATGGCAGGAGAATGGGTTCTGAAAGAGTGCTCATGAGTGGGGACAGAAATTCCAGCAGCCAAGTCCTGAAAATGAAAAATTATGACTTATTCCAGGTAGTCAAATGTTGCTATTCTCGCCGGGAGGGAAGACTTTCACACCACTAATGTAGTAGATAAGCTTCGTCTATTCTTTCAGATTGGTTACATTTATACTCTTACAGACAACTACTCATTAATAGCCACAACTGGCATTACCTAATTGGCTTACTCTAGAAGTTATATTAGCATACACTCTGTTTTTTCATTCTTAGCTTCTGCTCCTCTAACTACAAGCATTCTGTTATCTTTAACTACTCTGCTCAAGGACATACTGTCTTAGCACAGCTTCTTTATGTCTACGTGGCTTTGTTCACATAGCCATTTCTCTCTACAGTCAAATGACATTTCACTTCCCTCTCCCAACCACAGTTAATTGCTACAAGTTTCTTCTTTCTGTATACTGTAAAGAAGGCTTAATCCTCTTGCTCAGAGAAGGATGCAGAGCTGCCTACAGCCTAGAGGAAGCTGCAGTATGACTCCACAGCAGCATCTTGTATCATGTGGGAATCTATCCAGTTGGTTTAATTTAACATGAGACTGTAAAAATAAGGCATAAAATTGACCTGGGTCCAAATGCACTCTGCTTAAGGCACTTGGGGCTCTGACAGCCAGTCCTCAGCTGCCTGCACACTGAAGGCTCTGTGCCTTTCCTCAAGGTGAGGTGCCTACAAGAGCTCCAGCCTCCAGCACACACCTCAAATGGCCTCAGCTTTGGAATGTGCCCCCCTCCATATGTGAATACAGCTGGGACTCAGAAGTTAACTCTTCAGCAGTTACTCATACTGCACACCCATCACACACAGAGCTGAGTAACAGCACCTACTCTCCTCTTACACGACACCTGGAAAAAGTACTGCCCATCTCTCTTCCCACAATGGCCAAATTTAGACTAAAGAACTTACACCAAGACTGGAGATTGACTCTCAGCTCCCTTCACGTGTGAAAGGCTCATTGTAGCCTACCAAACCCTCTTAAACTACTACCCTGGCAGCTAAGGAAAGAGTGAGGGGCACAACTCCTGCAATTTCATGCTTTCAAGACATAAGATTCTGCCATTCCTAGCAATATAAGTGTTATCATATTTGAAATAAAAGCAAGTCCATTCCATTAGTGAAACACTTGCTTTATTATCTACAATTACTCTCCAGACACACACTAATATGAAAGAGAAACAAAACAAATTCAGATGCACACAACCATGCATGTTTTCCTTAATTAATCAGCAAAGCCTGGAACAAAAGAAAACCAATTTTGATAATATCTGGCTCTTGTAAAACCGATTCCAGTATTTCAGCAGAGTGCTGCACAGGCCTGCAGCAATGAGCTACATCCACTGAAAATTCTGACTCAAGTTCTCAATATATGAGGTGACCAAGGTGACCAACTGCCATCTGTTCTTTTTAATAAAGCCTTATTTTATAGAATATAGAACAAATTTTATTATTCAGCTAAAGAAAAAAAACATTCCTCCATCTGTTTAGTCTAACTGGGTTTTAGGCAATTTAAGCATGTGAGACGCACTGACACTGCCTTTGCCCAAGCCCTGTTAATTCAGGAATACAGAACATCACATTACCATGCTCAGTTTTGAACCACAGTTTATCAAGGTTGATGCTTTGCTGAAAAGTTAATGGAAAATACCTGACAGTTCCCCAAAACCACATAAATACTTAAATAAACAAAAAGCTCGCCAAACAAACAATAAGGCAGCCATCATCCATACAGGTTTACATTCAAATTCTCTGAATCATGATGAAACTAAGGCCTTTAAAATAGAGAGAGATGGACTATTATCAGGACTTCCAGAACCTGAAAAAGATAAATTAATAGCTTTAGCAACCAGCTATTGCCTCCCCCCATACAAATGCATTACAAAAAAGGACTAGCGTGTAACAAAAAAATGCTCATTGCCTTTTAGGCTTTCATTTTTTTAGAAAAAATATTAATCAAAGTCATTAAATTTATTTGTCTAACCAAAAATTACATTAAAACACAAACTAACTTTAGTCAGGTGATGCTGAGATTCATCACAGGATCAAATACCATTCTTAAAGTGTTTAATTTTCCTTTAAGAAGGTCAAGAATGAAGACCAGATTCACTTAAAATGGCCAAGTTAGAACCCCCTTCAGTGTTACTTGGGCCTGTCTTCTCCGTTTTCCTCAGAGTACATAAGTGGTTTGCAGTCCTCTGCAGCAAACAATTTAAGAATAGATCATATTAGGTCTTCAGTTACTCCTTCCTTGACAGTTTAAACAAGATGGACATTCCCAGAATGTTGCCTTTCATTTTTCCCATTACTCTCACTGCACATTTACCCACTGTAGCACACAGCCACATAAATGTATTAACACTATACAGTTAAATTATTTTCCAATGGGTGTAATTTTTTTAAAAAAAGCATTTTGGGAATTATGATGAACTGAAACCACAGGTAAGGCCATTCAAGACGAAGATGGAGCATCTCCCATGAAATACTCAAGATGAGTACAGGTATGAGTTTACTTTTATTTCTTTAAGGGATTGAGAAGGGACATCACCACCCCCCACTACCTGCACATCACGTAAGAGTCACTCCAAAATTTTTCAGCGCACATTTATTACCAGCTGATTTAAAACTCAGTCTAGGTTCACCAATTGCTACAGACAACCAGCTGGGAAATAAAATGCTTCCTAAGGCTTGGAGGTTCAGTTACATGTGACAACCTGTATGCAGAACACAAGTGATGGCAGGGGATAGGGGAGAACAAGCAGGAGTAGTGATCCACTCCATGTCCCAAACTCCCAGTGTCTTTTACAGGGCATGGGCATTTGCCTGTCAAAAGAATCTCTCAGAAGCTATGCAGCTAATTCTGAATGGACAAAATTCCCAACAAACATACTGTTTGGGATAAGCATAATGCCAGAACAAGATATGGACCTGATTCCTTTGGAGGACAATGAGATTTTAATCAGGGATATGGGAAGTTGCTTATAGTTTGAAGATCAGTCCATTCCAGAGCAAGGGACCAGTCACACATAAAAGGTACTCTTATTTTGTGGTTTATGTAGAAACTGGGTTTAGAAGGATGTACAAGTATTCTTCTACTGGTGCCGAGACCAGGCAGAAACAGCTATAGCCAGGCAGTGCTGGAGAAGGCAGCTGCAACCCCTCCTGCAAGATGGTTGACCTCTGCTTCCCAGGAGGCAGGAGGGCAGCAGAATCAGGGAGCTGTTCTCTCCTTTCAGAGCTACACAAGAATAACAAGGTACTGGACTAAAGGTCGTTTCCACTTGACTTAGCAACTTTTCCATAAGGAAAATCCTCTGCTGCCTTTCTTGGCCGGCCTGGATTTCACGCACACCAAAATTAACACTGGGATAGCACCCATGCTGTCCACAAGTGTCACTTCAAGGAAAAGATACATTTCCAAACATAACTTCATATATATAAACTTAAACGTGAAGCAAACAATTTTTTCCTCCACATGACCCTTCTGGATATTCTCCAACTGCTATCTACAAGCCCCTTCTGTTGCACTGCAATGAAGACGTCTCTTCCAGTAGGAGTGCCAAGTATCACATGTCTTGTGTGACACACCTTTGGCTGCCCTTGCCTTACGCCTACGGCCTGTCCAGGCATCATGCATCAGCACTTAGCTGATATTTATGTCTTCTGGCCAGCAAACCCAGCCCAGAGCATAATGCACACACAAGTGTCCCGTTGCTGGCCATCAACAGCCACATCATCACAAATCTAAAAACCAAACTTCTCAGCACTGGACCCACAGGAACCACTGCAACAGGCTCCTGAAGCAGGAGAGATTTATCCCTACCTCCCTCTTCAACAATGGAACTCACACCCAACCCTTACAGTAGGGCTTCTACCTTCTTTCAAACCTCTGCAGTATCTCTAATCTAATCGACTATCAAAACACGTTAACTCCAGTAGCCAGTATCTTTTAGCACATCATTAACATTGCCTCTGAACTCTTAAACCTCTGTTACACCCTAACCAGAAAACAATACCACACGCGTAAATGTCGCTCATGTCAAACTGCACATCAATGGCAAGGATCACTACGGTGACAGCTTGCAGCATCAACTTTTCCACCTCCCATCAGCTGTGGATACGAGATGACCAAGGGGATCAGAAATATCCTTTACACCAAGCTCTGACTTGAACCAATTTCTTCTCATGGCAACTGGACCCACACATTTAGCACAGAGTTTCACCAGAATTAAGAGCCCACAACCCTGAGGCACAATGTGCTCAAAAACAAAATAAAGGAGTCTTGTGTGATTCACAAGCAGAATGTGAAGCCTGACCCAGCTCTATTTCATTTACTGAATTTGAGTAGCAGTCTATTAATAGTTCACTACCATATCCCTGCTCTGCCTCTCCATGCCAGGGCAACAGCTCTGCTAACAAACACCAATGATACAGACACACACTTTCATACTGACACTGGAAAACACAGCTAAACCAATTGTTTCAATTTAAACAGAAGTCACATTTGCAAGAATTAACTGGAAACAGACAAAACTGGTCTTGAAGCTCACTTACCATGAGCAGGCAGCAAGACTAGACTCAAGCTTTCATGTATAGTCTCTGTCTCCTTTCTTCTCCCAGATTTTCTAAATTACTCTGTTTATTTACACTACAAAGTCTATCTGGCCAATAAATTACCAGCACAGATAGTAACCTGCTACTATTTCGACATCAGATGAACGCTTCCAGCCAGCAAGGACACTAACAAAAGCCAAAGTACTACACCAGTGGAAATCCTGGAGTTAATACCCTTTTCACGAAAAAAAATCCTTGAATTTTGATACAGGGGCATAAGACTGATGATCACCAGGCATCTTACATCTTCCTTCAACATCAGGATAAGACAGCCCAACCTTTCCCTATTTCTCAACAAAAAAAATTCAATTTGAAAACAATGGCAGTATTCACAATCCAAGCAAGAACTACAAAGTACAATGATGCCTGCATTTCACAGTACCACATCTGACTGTTTGCAGAGTCCTATATATTCCCAAAGGGAAACATGATGGGCATTTTGAAACCACTCATCTAACTAAAAGGAGTATTTGGCTTGCAAGCAGGGGAGTGGCAATGCTTGTATTCCTTATTCATGACCCAACATTTTACTTAGGACTGCAACACTGCAATACTGTTATGCTAAAGCTTCACCACACAGCGATTGTACACCATCAATGAATATTAATTATAGCTGCTGAAAACCTTGGAATGCAAACCCTTCCAAAACTGCAGGGGCACACTAATCCTGCTCTGGCACTTCAGCTTCATGAAGGAACAAACAATAGCTTTATTTTTTAGCTAGAATTCAAACTACAGCTTTCACCTCTTCAGGCAGGTTTAAAGCCTGCATCATTTGGTTGGCACTTGGATCCAGCCATAATCAGAGCTATGACTTCAGTTATGAACCCTAAAGCCGTCTTTTCAATGAAATAAAGCTACTGAACAAGAATGGCTCACGAGGCCTTTGTACAAATGGACAAAGACAGACACACAGACAACAGCACAAGAGAGCTGAAAAACCACTGAGCCAGGACAGGATTAATGCCTGTATGGAACCTCAACGCTGTCCTCTTTAACTTCCCTGCTCCAACTGCACACAAGTGCATCTCCAGAAGAAAAAAAACTACAGGTTGCAGCAGTTTTTGTACAAAAAGGCTGTGGGCTGGGTTCTGATGGTGTGAGGCTGCAAAGGAAGGCATTTTGTCTCCAACAGCATAGTGATATCATGGCTTCCACTCAGTCTCTTGCTGTCTAGAAGGAACTTCAAATTTGTGCACAGAAAAGACAAATCGGGGCAGATCTAAATGGCACAGCTCACAAAAAATAAAAATAAAAAAAAAAAGCCATTAATAAAGTGATTTACTTGACAGCGCCCTCTGAATGTTTTCCCTAAAATTCTTCCCAGTTGAACTGAGACAATATTTTACAAAAAGCTGGAGACAACACAGCCATTCACACCTTTTCCTACTGCCTCCTCCATGCAAATCCAGCCCAGCGCACAGGCTTTTATCCTGTAGTCGTTAAAGGCTTTTGTCATTCAAGAGGCTTGCCCAATCCAGACCAAACTATTGGCTTCCAAATTCACATACCATCTCACATTACCTCCAGCATCACTCAAAGCTGCACACAGAGAAGTTTAAGGAGACCCAGCAGCCCCTGACTCCAGGGGATTCACACCAATTTCTCTAAAGCAGCCAAACAATAGTTTTCTTTCCACAATTAGAGGCCTAAAGCAAACTCTGTATTAAAAATATCTAGCAGTAAGATCTGATTTGGGCTGAAGCACATATAGTGAAAACTAATGGGAATTTGCGTATTATACAGATTTCTGCGCACTCAGTTCAAGAATTTCTAAACAAGTGTAACTAAGAATAAGAAGGCCGTTCACCAGGTAAGAAAGCTTTCACACTGCAGTTTTCCCTTCCCAGCCTCTTCTTTAGGTGTACATAAAATCCAGACTAGCATTTCCAAGCAGTGTTCTCCAATACATTTGGCGGGCTTTGGTTGCTCTATTAAAGAAAATATGTGGAAAATCCATCTGTGTTAATCCTGCTGATAGAGCACTCTGAGAAAACTTGGAATCATACTGAATTCTGGGTCTCACTCATTCTGGTGCGAAGGCTCTGCAGTGACGGAGTTGGCCTGGGCTGCATGAACTGATGAACAGCATCAGCCTCTTCCAACCTGCCCTCCAACTGCAACCCAGCCACCATCCCTCGTGTATTTCAGGCCGCTGAAGCGGAAGCCTTACACATTCTGAAATCAGCTCTCAGCAAAGCCAGACAAAACCCAGGCCTGCCCCCAGGCTTCTCTCAAGCAGCCCTCTTTTAAATCCCCTTCACAATTCCCCAGACCCGCCTTCCCTCACAAATCCTCCAGGACCCCCGGGCTGGAGAAGAAAGGGGTTCAGCTCCTAATCACCAGCCTACCATGCCTTGCCAAGCTGCTGTGTCTCCCATTCTGCATCCCTGTCTGATATAAGCCGGGGAATGAACTTCTGTGAAGACTGAGAAGTGTTTCCAATAATTCTTATTAAGGGGAGCAGTGCTGCAGTGAGTTACGATTCTGCTGTGCAATGAAATCATCAGAGAATAAAGATGTGCCTGCACATCCATCCCCAGCTACCCCAGGCAGCCAGGAGTAATTTACAAACAGACTGGGCCAACATTAAAATATAAACAAACAACAGACTAAAAATAACACGTTATTTCCATGTCAGTTTCAAATACTCTTGTAAGGCCACAAAGCTCAGGCACTCAGTGGAAGTTTTAAGACCCCAAATTATAATGAAGAGTTAAACCTCATTTCACCTAAGTTACAGAGTAATTCAGGCTGAAAATAAAACCGTATCAAGTCTGTAATACGTTTTTCTCTTAGACAGGTGTCATTTCAATGGATGCCAACAAAAGTGAGGTAACAGGCACTATAAGCTTCACTAGAAGCAAAAAAAACCAAAAAAAAAAAAAAGAAGCATGTACTACTGCGATTTTTACCAAAGGCTACAAAACCCACCAAGAAGGGGGTAACAGCAAAAGACAGCATCTAAACCTTTGTTCTCTTTAGATATTACTTCATTCTGAAGATCTAGAACTTTAATGTAAAAATCCGCCTTTTCAAAGGCATTTGGTCAGATAAGTCTTTGACCTAACCAAAGCACTACACACGATGCCTAAAAACAGGCAAGCACCGGGGCATACTGGGAGGTTTGATTCACGAGGACAGTGACAATTTCATGGCAGGGTAGAGGGAAGGTCGGAGAGAGCAGCTCCAAAGCTTTAATGAAGCCATAACACAAAAGGAAATTTTCCTCCTGCAAACGCACTCAAATCACAGACTGTCCGTGTCATTTCAACCAGCAGCTGCTGCCCTGAGAAGGAGCTGGGCCCGGGCCGAGCATCCCCGCTCCGTTCCACCCGTTCCCACACCGCGGGAGCCATGCGTGACCTTCGCTGCGCCACGCGGGTCCTGCGCGGCACCCGCAGCGGCAGCGGCGCCGGGCCGAGGGGGTTAAGCGTGGGAGGAGTATACATAAGGTGGTGGATCCAGAGCCAATGGGGATATTGCGCTATAGTTAGACACTGGATCCTAAGCGATGGTGACCATAAAGGCTGTTCAGCGCTGAGCTGCTCTGGATGACACCGGCACGTTGCCTGTAGTTCCTGGCTTATAAGGCAGAAAAAAAAGCACAAGAGGATCAGCTGGGCTTACCTGCAGTTCACACCACGCGACTTCCACCCACGTCTCCGTGTCCAGACCCTTGTAGACGGTTTTGAAGGATCCCCGCCCGAGTTCAATATCAAACTTTAGGAATCTGCCATCCGGCGAGGTGGCAACTGCTTTCATGTCAGCTTCCTCCTCGGGCTCCTCTTTTTTAGCCTTGCCCTGGTCTTTGGCAGCATCCTGCGTCTCCCTTCGCTCCGCATCCTTGTCTGGCTCCTTCTGCTCCTCGGCGCCCACGGCGCTGCCCGCGGTCAGCGCTGCGCGCGGCTCCCCGGAGCACTCGGCCTCCTCGCCCGCCGCCTCCACCGCCCCCTGCCCCGCCTTCACCCGCTCCGCGATTATCCTCCTGGTTTTGGGGAGCAGGATGATTCTCCGCTGGTGTTCCGCCTCGGGCAGGTCGAAGGCGGGCTCCTCCTGGTCCGAGTCCACCACGCTCCTCCGCAGGAACCGCTGATGGATCAGCTTGGGGTCCTTGGAGCCGGGGCCGCGGGGCGGCGGGCTGGGAGCCGCAGGGGCTGCCGGCGCCGCAGTAGCGTCCGTGTGCGCGGCTGCCTCGCTCCCCCCGCCGCCGGGCCCATCCATGTTCACGCCGGTCTCCGCAGCCGGGAGAGCGCCGGGCTCGGCAGTCGCTGGAACCCCGCCACGGCC
>VWYI01034032.1:913-24800 GCA_013399455.1 Anthoscopus minutus
CAGTTGAATTCAAAAGAGAAAGACAATGAAATAAATAGAGTGATCAAAGCAAAGCAAGGTTCAGTGACTAAGTGGGTGAGGACCTATCACTGATACACCAAAGCCTACAAATCACCTACAAGGCTGCCAAGGACACCCCTCTTGCTGATGATCACTTCACTGCTGTTATTTTTTTTATGCTGTAATTATCCTCTCTTTGTTTCATCAACTGACAAGGATGGAAGGTCAAGGATGTGATTCATCTACTGATAGAGGGAGAGTCTACCAAGAACCTAAAAGTAAAACAGGAACCACGTGGAAGGACATAAATGAAGCCACAGACCATTCCCACCGTGAATACCACAAATGCTCCCCTTGCAAGCCTGGATGTACAGCCAGGAGAGGGATGAGCAGTAAGACTGCAGCTTGGTCAGTCAAGAGACTTCCTGACACACTAAGGAATGTGGAATTACTGAGCACACTTGCTCTGCACCACACTGAACATGCGTATTTTGCCAATGACTTATGAGAAGGATGAAGCTGGTAACACGGCACAGCTAGCTGGGGGAACATGGTGGGAGGGGAAAGGGTCCTGAAACACCTTCCCATCTTGAAGGGCTGTAATCCACCTAGTATTGGGATGTGTGAATGACTAAGTACCCTCAAGAGACTGTCACCACCCCAACTCAGCAAGGCAGGGGACACCAGGCTTAATTACAAACAGGTGACAGTGGGACATGCTGAAAGCTGAACATGCTCTTGAATATCACATCAGGTTCAGCTCCAATTCCTAATTAACTGTTCTTATTGGTTATGGATCTGGTATCACAACAATGAAGCCTCCTTTGGAGGACAGGCTGATGATTCCAGACTTCCCTGGGTATTTATAACAGGCTTTTAATATGTACTGGTCTGCACTTTAAAGAAATGCGAGACTAGAATATTTGGGCTTTGGTTGTTTTGTTTCTCAGTAATAAAAAGTGAAAAAAATGAAGCAGCTGTGGATAAAATGTTCAGGAACACAGCAGCAACTTTGTCATCCTTCACCTATACTCCCTTCACTAGCCTCGATCACAGGATCAGAACAGGACATGAGGTAACTTGGAGAAGGAGGAGAGTGAATATTTCCCACCTTTTTCTTAAATGAGATGTTCATTATAGAAACCTTGAATTGTGTGGGGATCTATTCCATTCATGACACACATGTGTAACTCCCCTTGGCACTAATGGGAATGACGAATGTGTTGTGAGAGGAGAATTTCCCCCTAAAACTGCAGGAGTGTGAATAAGGTTGTAAATATATCTCAAGATTCTGGTAACATTAGAAATCAGTCTAGTGAATTTCTCATCGTTTATTATGATAGCACCAAATCCCCTCTATGTATTTATAGCCTTGTAATTCACAATTATTCTGGGTCCATAAATGTTTTTGGTATCTGAATGTTGAACTGATACTATTATTTCACATAATATGGTACTGTCCAGGAATGCTAAATTTATTCCAGCACAGACTCCTGGAGTTCATTCATCAGATATTCTATGCTACTGTTCTTCTAATAATTCATTTATCCCTAGTAATATTTGTATTCTGAAGTGTGGCGTCTCCCGCCGACAGCACAATTCAGCTCTGCTGAATTATCTTCTTCTTTCACAGCATAACAAAGTAGAGCACAGTCAAACTGAGAATGGCCTTTAGTACACTGTCAGAACAATACTGCTTACCAAGCATATCCAGACACATTTCCCCACATGTAATGCTCTGGCTACCAACATGCTTGTAAAGTCATTAACCAGCATCTTAAAATGAGGGTGTGATATATATATACTTAAATGTTTAGGAAAATCATATGTGGGCTCTCCTAGAAGCTTATTTTGACTTTCAGCTTCTACATATATCAACTATGCAGCAGTACACAGATGTAAAAATTCACCTTGATTTTTCACAAGCTGCTATGATAGATTCCTGCTAAAATCATACACATTACCTATCACTAACAAATGCTTCTTTATGCCATTAACTGTTTGCCCTTCACAATGTTACAGAGCAAGACACACCCAAGCTGAAGGTTTACAGTGCTGAGGATTCATTTTTACAAGCAAATTATTATTAGCAGTAAAATTGAGGAGGAATTTGCTTTACGTGGTATAGGTTTTACGAAATGAAGTAAATAAAGGTTATGGCACAAGGTTCTCTAATACAAAATCTACCCAGTAAGTTACAATTCATGCTGTTACAGTTTTTAAATATACGTTTTCTTTATCACCCACTCCCACAAAAAACACTCCAATTTGTAGACACACTAGGTTTAACCACTTCCTTCCCAAACACCATCATCTATCAATGCTCTCATCACCCAAGGATCACCCAGCCAGCAAAGACAAGCATGATCCAAATTAACCAAAAGGGATTAAGCAGTCAGAATTGACACCAAGTGTCTTAAAAGTCAGTTAACAAAGGCAAAGCCGCCAGAACTATAGTCTTCTCCTGTGTACCCACTCCTCTCGGTGCTCACAAAGTTGATACACAGTGCTGGAGGAGATCCCAGGACTGAGAAGGCACATTTGCTACTGCTCAGTCAGCTACTGTAGCCAAGCCCCTTCCCACAATCTTGTCCAATAACTTCCTTTTCCTTCCAGTGTTCCTACCTCCCACTTTCCCTCGCTTGCTCAAGCAAAGGTCCACCTTAGCAAGCTGAGGAGCCATCATCATCTGCTGTTGCTGACACAAATGCTGACATGGCCATTCACTGACAGCTTTTGCTCCTGTGTGCCACTGTCCTACCAAAAGATTTCATAGAAAGAAAAGGAATAAAAAGCAAGTCTCCACCTTCAAGTTCAGATGCACAAAGGACGCTCTCTTTGACAACCCCCCATAACACAAGACAGTCATCTATATGAAGATGAATACTGTATCTCAGAGAAAAAGTACAGGCCTTTCTACAACACCACAGTCAGACTAGGATACTTAGGAACATAGATAATGAGAAGCCAGATACATCATACTGTGCCTATAAACAAAGGGCCAGTTGTCTTTCTGGGCATGGGAGTAATAAAGAGCAACTCAGGACTTGGAAAAGAGGTGGTGAATAAATTTGGTCTGCCTTTTCTCCTTCTCCCTACATGGGAAATGACACCCAGATCTGGTCATGGTATCAACAGCACCCACAGAAGACCCTGAGCATTTCAGCACAGCCACACAGGTCACAAGCCAACATGATTCATGGGCTGGTATGAAGATAGCTCTGAATTAATTAATGGAGCACTTGAAGTCAAAGATGACTGCAAGACTCTTAAGTCCTGGGTTCCAGCAGCACAGAATTACAGCACAGGAAAGCAGTCAGACAGGAAAAAAAGGATGTCCTTGGTGCCCACCCAACCACACCATAACATTACATAGGCACTGGGTTTACAGATCTTGGTATCAGCGGACTTTTGGCTGGCTGTGTGGAAAGGATATAACACAGGAAAAAGGCATCAGTGATCTATGAGGGATCACCACATCTAACCAGCAGCCAAGGCACACAGAGGGCACCATTGATCACCTCCCTCCATGGTGCTCAGCAAGGGAAGCACAGCAACACAAAACAACACATGTCCCAAACTGGATCCCCCTGGGACTCAGAAACAATATGGGGAGGAATAGAAGATAGAGAGAAGGCTAGGGAGGAAAACAGTACCCTCTAAACCAATGATAAAAAAAAGAGAAAAAAAACCAAAATAAAAAAAAGCATACACTGACATAAAGTCAGATTCAGAGTACAGCAGCACTGCACCAGAGCACACACGTTTCTAGTTACTGGAACAAAAACTCGTGGTCAGTAAGAATTAAATGCAAGACTCAACAGTGACTTGAAGGGAAAAAGTCCTGGAGAGCAGACACATGTGGGTTATTACACAGTCTGGCAAGGTCAATCCTAGTGCTAAAAACAGACAGAAATAAAAAAAGCCATCAAACATTTTTAAAGGGACATTGTCCCACACTGGCTGCTTTGACACTGTCTGTGAATGGTCCTTATATTTTTATCTACTTAATTTGTAATTATGAAGGCTATCCTGTTCCAGCCAGAGGCTACAACAAAACTCTTATGGATGGTGCAAACTGCTGCAACTTCAACTTTAAGAGAAGGTGAAGCAGTTCTCTAGCTTCACAGGCAGTAAAATTTAACTCTTCCTCCTCTTGGTTTGCAGCAGTGATGCTTCTCTGATATTTCTGAACACACCAGAATTGCAATTGCAAACGGCTGTGCTCTACACAAATGGCAAAGTGCCCTGTCATACATAATTGAAAATGCTGACACAGTGACAACTGCTATCAGCACAATTCTGATAATCATTAGCTTGTTCCTGCTAGAGAAACAGCGTGGGTGGCGAACAGCCACTGTGAGTTAGGGGCTACCAAGAGGGAAGTTACCTGGGATTTGGTTGACATTTCTTGGCATACCTTCCATATTTCACAGAACAAAATACTCACATCCTCCATTTCCAGGGGTGATGCTCTCACACCTTATTTATAAAAGCTAAAAGGTAGGTCAAAGCTTGATAAGAAATCCAAATTTTAGGCATGCTTGAAGTTTGAGGTATGCGGTGTTAAAACTCCTTTCAAGCATCACAAATAGATGAGGCTCAACACAATCTAGTGGTGAGTGAAAGGCTGCCATATCCAGTGCTGCATATTAAAATATTTTTGTCACACTCACACACTTCCTTTTTAATGAAGTAGGCTCTCCACAGAGAAATGAAGAAATTAACAGCACTTAAAACATCCCAGCACTGCTCAGGCAAACAGATGGCCTCAAGAAGGACAGCCCACCTTGGAAGGACTTCACCAACCTACTTCCAGGGAGGTGCAGGAAGATGCAGAGGAGAGCAGCAGTGGCTCAAGAGGGAGGGGCAACTGAGAAGGAAAAGCCCCAAAATGCTACTGAAGATAGGGTCATCTCCAGTACTGCATTATTGGAAGTACACTGGACTTAACAACTGCATCACCTTTCAGCACCCAAAAGGCAGCCAACAACTGAAGCCGTGACAACAAATATTTGTTAAACCAACTGGCTGACCAATCATGAAACAAATATTTATCTCTGTCAGCTCAGCATCTCAGGTTATCTCTGATCCCAAATATGTTAACACCAAAGGTAAGCAGTAATTAACCCAGAAGAAGGTGTTGAACCAAATGAAGCCGTCCTGCTCCACAGCCTCTCTGAACAGTCATCCCAACAGAGCTTCCTGCTCCACAGCAGGAAGTTGTTTCTTGTCCTGCTGCTGTAGCGCTGGCATGTGCTATAAGCTGCACAGAAGAAAAAGCCAGGCCATGGCCTTTTTTTTCCCCAAGGGGGCCACCCTTCTCCATTCAGGTTCCATGGAGCACAACTGAGGAGTCACGTAATAGCCTCATCTATGGCAAAAGAACTGTATCAATTGGGTTGGTTAAAACGAATTAGAGAGGTCACTCTGACCCACAAGACAAAAAACAACATACAGTGCACAAGGGCAGAGAGGGGAAAATGAGATAATGAGACACTTACAGGAGCTTTATCAAGATCAGAATGGCGTTCAGCTGGGGCAATGGGGACAGGAAGGCACAAGAAGAGGCAAAGAGTCCAAAGAGAGAAGAATGAGAAGGTAAGAGAGGCAGGACCTAGGAACGAAGTATGCAAAGCGGCTGTACTCTAAATAACTAACAATTGGTCAGAAAATTATTGCATTGATACAGCTGAGCCTGAACTGAGCAGCACGTGACAAACAATGAAAAAAGAGAGTCATCCTCAGATCAGAAGTTACTGCAAGTGTCTGAACATGCTACAGCAGATTATCAGTTTTGATAATGTCACAGTTTGACTATATTGTAACTTGATCATCTCCATCTGGTGAAGTCACATCTGCTGGAAAGCCACTCACAAGTGAAATCGGAAGAGCCACGCAACAGCCCAGTGCCCACTGGGGCCAGTAATTGTGTGGCTGGCACCTTCTGAAAAGACAGCTCATCCCTGCTTTACCTATCCTTCTGAACTCACTGCAATCTGCTGTGGATTGTCCAGTTTGCGTGGCAACACAAGATCCAGCAAGGAACTGCAATCTTCCAAGTGAAGACATGCAAATTATGAGACTGGTAAAGATGAGAAAACAAGAGGATGACCCAGTCCTGCAGCACCCAGCTCTGCCCAGCAAGCTCCTCTGGAAAGTTCAAAGGAGCTACTTCAAGAGAAGTAAGAAACAACTGCTAGGAAACTACCTATAGACTAGAAAAGCCTGACTGCTAGAATATACACTTCAGCTAGGAGCAGTAGTTGATTTCCCTGGATTTCACAGGGAAAAAAGATCCAGATTTTATACCCTCAAATGCATGACTGTATGTCATGAAAGACAGGATAGGACTGATTGCTAAATTTTCTTTGAGTTTCCCTTCACTGGAAGTGAACAAACGAGTAAGTGCGGCAAAACCCCCTCAGTTTACCAAAACTTGCTCATCCCATTACTAACACTGCCAGTGCAGGAATTGCCCATTTTGGCATGATACTCACACTGAACGGATTAAAAAGAGTAGCAATGGCAGCTTGGGGACCAAACCTAGAACTCTGTCATGGCAGGGCCAGAGGGTTGCAGACTGCCTGGCTGTGGCAGCAGCTCTCACCTTCCTAGCCCAGCATAGATACAGAGGCCATTTGTTCCACAGCTAAACCCAGGCAGCCACCCAGCCCAGCCCAACACAAACCAACAGAGCTGGTGAGCACTAAATTCAGTCATTTTCCCCTCAATCTCTTCTCTCAATTTCAGCTCCAACTCCTCTATCTTTTATTTCTTTTTCTAAAGATGCATTTAGTAGATGAAACCATTCATAACTATCCACAGACATTTTGTGGCAGCATAATTGACACTGAGTCTGCTGCAAAAATGAAAATGCTGTTTTAATAACCTTGGCCTAAAACACATTCTGTTGTATGCCTCAAAGGGTTTCAATAAAAAGTCAACCTGTAGAGACATATTCTCCTGGCTTAAACAACAATCCAAAGCATATAAATGTAGTCCAACTATAAAGACGTATTTATAGGCCAATAAAGCTTACACTGCAGCTTTCATACTTCACTTAAAGGAAGTCTCTAAGAAGCAATGTTATATGAAATAATTTGAAATTTTTCAAACTATGGCCCAAGGAATACAAATATGCAACTTTGCCATATTTAACCCATAGTGTTTACATTGTTTAGTTGTTAGACATTTGTAAAATGAGTAATTCCTCATTTGGTAACTTCCCACTGGTTTACCAAATATGGGTATACAAGTTCATTTATTACAAAGAAAAAATCCCTAAATGATTCTAAAGACAAAAATAAATAACTAGCAGCCTCAGTAGTGAATGATTTTATCAGACCAATTCTTCTGGAAAAACAGGTTCTCGTGTTCATTATGAATAATACATTCCTGAGCAACTCTATTTTTATATGCTGCATTGTTGTTACTCTTTATTTTTCTTCAACATTTGAAAAAAATATTCAGAAAGCTATAAATAGTCTTAAGGCATAAACTGCTAGCATTCAGTATTGACATATTTGTAGAAAGGGACAGAATGTATAACATAAATATCTCAACAGGCAGAAAGAAATAATTCTTAAAAGTCATTTTTCAGGCTGAAATCTTGAAGCTCACACAAAAATATGCTATTGTGAGATCTTTTATTTAATACAGTCCTAAAGAAAAGTTCTGCATCACTCACTAGTGATAAAAACAACAGCATTTTACAGAAAAAATAAATCAAACCATTTCTGCAGAGAAGAAAGGCAAAGAGAAAAGAAAGAATAAAAAAAAACTGAAAAGAAGGGGAAGGGAAAAAAAGAGAAGAAAGAGAGTACAAAAAAGAAGACAGAACTACCTTGTTTGAATTAGAGTCAACTTTCAGTTATAGGTTCATGGTTTCTACAGACTGTGGATTAACCAATGTTGCCTTAGTTTTGACTAAGCAATTGCCACTGAACACATTGCTCACACGAGGCCTCACTTCGCCTGGTTGTTGTTTGAAGCTGCCCTGCTCCCACTAGCAATGTGTTTAATTAAGTATGTTTGCACAGTGACACTTCTCTGGTTCTGTATCAGACATGTTTTCATTTAATCTGGGTTATTTCACTCCTCACCAATCTCTGATAGTGTGTGAAAACTGGCTTCTTCTGTAAAGCTTTTTTGAGCTCTTTGGTAGGGATATAATTTCCTATTACCTTCTAGAGTGTGATTCAAAAACACCTAGTAGGAAAAGCTGCAGAATCTACTCACTTGTATGGGATTTTTCTGTAATAGGAACATGTCATTTCACAGGAAAAAGGGGTCCAGGAGATCATGTTTATCTAGGCCTTTTCAACACCTGGCAACTTCCCCATCTACAGCAGAGTTAAACACCAGCATCACATGAGGGACCCTTGCGTGACAGTGCGCTGTGCTCCTTTTACAGTATACAGCCCTATTTTAAGAGGAAAGACTACCCTATTCTTTTGTGCTGGAGACCTGCTTGCTGCAGAAGTTACTGCTAATAAATCTTGTGATCACTGCAGCTGAGTGGTGTTCTGTTGGCAAGACACTGAGTATTGGAAAAGGTCTGTGGGTACACATTCTAACACGCAGTAAAGCTGCCATTTGACAACAGAGAAGAGACAACACCAGCAGCTTAAACACCTCAGACACCGCACATCATGCTCCTGCCTTTGCCTCCAGCTAGGGACATGACAACTCCCAGAGCAATGTCAACCCTGACCAGCCACTCAGAGTGAGAGAAGTAAATCTTCCTCTTTTGGGCGCTAAACGCCAGAGCTCAAAGATTGCCTATAGGACACTAAGGTTGCTCCACAACTTCAAAGGTCACCATTCTTCTGAGTTTTTGTGTCAGATCCAGGAAGCAAAATAGGATTAAATTCTTGGCTCTTTCAAATGGTAAAAAAAATCACCTCAATACTAGATTTAGGAAATGTCTTTGGTTCCTCTGATAGGCTGGATCAATTGTATCTAGTCAGCTACAGGTCTTTTTGAACCTTTGATTTCACTCCTCTCAACCAATTATGAAGATAAAAGCAGTCATAACCAAACATTAGCCAAAATTCCCTTTTCTACTGAAAAAAAACCAAACCCAACAATAAAGCCAGAGCCACCAAATGAAAATGAGCAATATCAGAATGTGAGGTTATCAGAATTACATCATATAGGTTTGCAGTACATGAGCATTTTAAGTAAAACCCCTACGCTGAAAAGCTTAACATGCAACTATAATCTTTGGGCTTAATGATAATTTTCTCTGGCTCCTAGGGTAGACAATAACAATTTTATAACTTACCACAAGGGGTTTTTGTTCGTTGAAAACAAAACCAAGGAAACATTAGCACACAGAAGTTCTGTCTGAAAAGCATTAAGATTCTTCTGACACAACAAACAAATGCAAATAAATGTAGTGCATAAAGAAGATACCAGGGCCATAGCAGAGAAAATTACTACATGTAATTATGAACTAGAAGAAACCGCAGAGAAAAGCAAAGAGAGAAAGAATTGCATGGCTTATTTTTATCCTGGACATGTAATGAAAAATAAGATCAACTTCCAATTGTACCTTATTCTTTCAACCTACATAGCTAATGGTAAAATGTGAGATTGACAAAATCACTATTTGATAAGATCAGAAAAATGAGATGCAGAAGATAAATCTTCCAAGAGAGACCTTCAGCTTCATGTAACTTGGCTTTGATGTTAACCATGTCAACCTAGTCACAACACTATAAAACTGAGCCTGGCCCTGCACTCCTGTTAACATAGACACAAAAGCATGTCCTCAAATGCATCAGGCTCAGCTTTTAATTTCTTACCTTTTCACACATTATGGCCTAAACTTAATGCTCTTCAAACATGGAACATTTAATAAACACTTAGCAGAAGAGAGAAATGTCCCTGGTATGCACCTCAAAGTGCCATCTCTGACAGCTGTTACACAGGTCCTAATACCACAAACAGGCGTGTTTACCAATAGAAGACCCAGCTCCCTTGGTCCTGGGATCCCACCACAGGTATTTTGAGTGTCTGTGCAACAAAGCAGTCCCACAGCTACAAACCTGTCTGTAACTATCCAAAGCAGCAGAGCTACCAGCTCCCTTTCTGAAAACAAACAGGGTGAAGAAAGCACAGGTCTGTGTGTGGAGACAACAGTGGAGCGCTCATAGAGCCCTATAGAAACATAAAGCTGACAAGGAAACACTGGAAGGAACACATCCCTACTGAACAAGACATAGAGCTAACCATATAGAGCCAGGGCAAGCACTCTGAGCTTCTGGAAGGTGTCACATGGGTAGTGAAAGGCCTTTGCTCATCCCTGCCTGTCACAGGAGGCCTCAGGAAGACATTTTAGCCTCCTCCCCCACAGTGTATAGCTCTGACCTGATCCTCCAGCCTGCAGAGCCCCAGGGAGAGCTTGTGACAATTATTCCTATGTGCATCTCCAGGGTTTGAGCTGTAGTGCTTGGGGCTGTGTAGACAGTGTTACCCCACATCAGTCTGCAAGGAACTTGAGATGAGCTCACTACCATCACTCATCCCACACAGGTACTCATTGCCACACCTCTGCCCCAGGCTCAGAAATACCTTGGGAATCTGCAATGGCAGGCAGGATCAGGCTCATCTGACTTCAAAAGACATTCTCACACAGGCCCCTTCCCACAAAAGAAAGTAAGGGATACTCACCAAGGTCAGCCTTTTCCTTCAGAATATCTTTGAAGTTCAAGCCACTGTTCAGTGTGGATTGCCTGTATCTTGTCAAGGCCTCTTTCTGCCCATTCTTCCCCACATCCATGGGCTGGACTGGCTCAGCCCGGAAACCACGCTTCCACTTGGAGAAATCGGACTGCGCCCATTTTGCCAAGTCCTCAAGCTTCACAGTAACTTTTTCTGAAACAGCAATAACTTCATCCTGCATGAAGTGATCAGATGAGAATACATGTCATTCTGGGCTCCCCAATGACTGAGAAACCAGTAATATCATCCTGCACTGACTACTGCAAATGCTATCTTGCTGCAGGCTGAGTAATTTTTTACAGTAAATTTTCTGTGCCATAGAATTGCTAGTGCTTAATTTATTCCTCTTGCCACATAAGTGGATGCATGTAACAATATTAGTTGTTTACTTGAAGCAAACATACACAATCTAAAGACAATTTCTAGGGCATGGGCAATGATGCTAAAAGGCATTTGAAAAGCGGGTTGCCAAATCACATTCTGTGTAACCCAAAGCCTTGAGGTAAAGTTTGCTTTTTAGGTACAATTAGGTGCAAATATAAAATTCACGGCTGGATGACTAACGGTTATAGTTACTCCTGAAATAAATGGACTAAGTAAATCTCAGATTCTTGGAACTCCGACTCACCAGAAAATTCCTATGTTTATGGTACATTTTCCTTTGGCTTATACACAAATATTGAATTTAACTTTTGTCCTTAAAATTAAATAAAACTGTGATGTAATCACAAAAGAAATACTACATAAATGTGCTTCCCACCAAAAGAAACTTGCACATTCTCATGTTTCTTAAAATCTTTTTCAAGATCAGAACAGTAATTTTTTTCTCCCCTTCTAAAATATACATTCTAAGAAGAGCACTTAAACTTAGTTTAGCCTCCAGAGCATAAATTCAAGTTAGTCCTAACATGGATTTTAACCTTCTAGGAAACAATCAACTCCTCTCAGTCATAGTGAATTAGCAGAATATTTTACAGCTGACTCCAGTAAGCAAGGTATCAAGAAAACCTCAAAAAACAAGCAAACAAACATGCATATCCAGCAAGATACACTCCAGATTTTTTGGTTAAAACAGCAGAAATAATTTATGCTGTAACGAGAGCTGGCTGTACACCACACCTTGCACACCACACATTTCTAACACTAAGTAAGGTTACAGTTTCTTGAAATAAATAAACCAGAATACAATTTTTCTCTCAAATAAACATAAATATTTGCAAAAGGGAGATAAATTCTTTGAGTTATTAAACAAAAGGAAAAGCACGATTGATTATCTCTGTGGTTTTTTTGTCCACTGAACAGATTCCTCAGGAAAAAAAATATGCTCAATGGAAAAAGAAAGCAAGCTTTATTGTGACAAGTTACACACAATACAAAACCTGAAGTAATTCTAGTAAAAAACCAGATCTGATATTCCACACTTCCTTATATAATACAAAACTGTTTCATAAGCAGGCACCTTCATTACATTTAGTGCAACAACAAATATTTAGTCAGAAGTGAACAGTGTGTTTATTTGCTAAGCAAGCTTGTAATAAAATCTTTTCCTTTATCGCTGCACAGCATAAGAGCCTCCACCAAACAACAAACAATAACAGTGATGCTTTAAATCTCTGTTTATGACAAATGTCAATACTTTGTAAACAAGCACTCGGTACTACAAAGTACAATTTCAATGGATGGTTTCACTCAATTTCATTACACTATCCTCTTGAAATAAAAAAGCTGTAGTTGCTATGCATTTTATAGCTATTACATGCCGATTATTAAATGTCAGGACAGAAAAAAAATAATACATATATATAAATATCAGCCTGCCTGCAGACAGGCTCAGCAATTTCTGGATGAAGTCTTCTCTTAGGATGTTGAATACCATCATCAGCTACTACACAATTTCTGATATTCCATACCAGAGAAATCTACTTAGCAGTTAAAAAATCAACAAAAATCTGACTTGGAGATCAGACATGCTTCTGGTTAAAATATTATTTTCCAAACAGCTCTCATGATCAAACGATTATGATTTCAATTACTAGTTTCTTCATATCCTTTCCAAGAACTGGAATGACTAATTTTGGCTGGCATACAAAGTAAGCTGAGCAGACAATTTATTAACCAAAAGAAAAGTACAATCACTATTACATCATCAATGAATAAACTTGTTTTTGAGAATACAACCTTCGCACACACACGCATGATGTGTACACAGGAGGAAAAAAACCCAAAAAACCAACAAAAAACCAACCAAAATAAAAAAGCCTTACTGTATCAAGATGAAGTGATACTGGTGGGCTCTGCCCAGGCTGCCATGCAGGGTGAACTGCAGAGGCAGGAGCAGGGTACCTTTTGGGGAGCTACACCTCAGCCATGAGTTTCCTGTGGCAGCAGCACATCCAGCCATGGGAACATGGGGTGTTCAGCATCCTCACACTGATGTGCGGGGCCAGGGATGAAAGATACAGCAAAAAGACCACTCCATCCCCCCTCAGCCCTCTGCAAAATGCCACCAAGACTCCAAATACAGCCACATAGTGCAAAGGTTTGCCCAGGATGGCACCAGGGAGCAGCCCAGCACAAATACAAAATACAGAAGGAGTCCACACTGTCCCTGTGCTGCCACAAGGGCTCTGGACTAAACCTCCCTCAACAGCTGACGGGCCCTTGTCAGGGCCACTTGGTCACCTCAACAGCAGCTTCGTCCCCAAGGACAGCTAGTCACCCCTGCAGCAGCTATGTCCCTAAGAGCACCAGGCTGGCCCACAAAGTCCTGTCCTCCCCTTGTACTGCCAGCGATCACCACAGTGGCACCAGGGAAGCACAGCCTAGCTCACTTTTAGGTGGGAAATGGAAAACTTACCTGAACTGTTTCAGAGCCTGCCCATCACACAGCAGGACTGGACAGATCTGCTCCCTTCCCTCACCATTCACTTTTGACCCAATTCACATAGAATTGTCCACATTCTTCCCAAGTCTTTAAATATTTGTCAAATACTGCAGATGAGACTGCAGTCCGCCTCTGCCAATGCAGATCTCACCAGTGTGGGACTACATCTCCAAGGGCATTTCTACCCTGGTGCCTCATCATACAAACACTGTCACCCAGTAAGGCATGGCAGGTGGCTCTAGTCTCTGCTTTCTGAGGAGCCTGATCCATAGGCAACTCTAGTGGGGCTGTCTTCCCCACATCTTGGCAGTTTGCTGACACAAGGTCATCCACCCTTCCACCACATCACCCAAGCAGAAGTCATCCAACTATCCTACCAGCTCTGGAATCTCAATGTGCCTTGCCAAGTTTTCACACATTCTTAAGCAACCTTTCCAAGCACTGAGTCCCAAATTACCGTGGTATTTGGGTGTTTTTTTGACCAGCAGGTGACAAAAGGGTCCTCCTCCTTTTTGGTTAAGCCCTGTGTCACCAAAAAGTTGCTCTGGGACCTGCAAAGCTCTGCCCGCCACAGGAGCTCATGCAACTGTCTGGTATCAACCACTACCTACTGCCGTAGCCCTTCCAGAGAAACGCCTTCAACGAGGTGACAAAGGAATGCAAATGTTTTAAAAATAAAATGCAGGTACATGGTGACACATGACTAACAAACCTTTAGAAGATTAAAGAAATCTGCTGTATAACCTGCATGTCATTCATAATTATGTCACAAACAGTGCATCTGTATCTCTATCTCTAAGAAATCAACTCATCATCTATTAGCTATGCTCCGAAGTGAAATGTTTATGAGGTCTCCATTGCACAGCTAAGTCTTTAATTACCATCTTTTCCAGCTACAGCAAGAAGAGAAAACAACCAGCAGAGATTTCAACTCTGCTCAGGAATGAGATTCATCAGGTGGACCTGACTAACTGGTCAGTGGTCCAATGGACCAATGGTCCCAGCCACAATGTTGTCTAAATCTCAAAATAAGCACTGACTATAGAAGGAGGCACTTTTTAATGGCTTTTATAAAAATAGTCAGCCTGCAATTTTAGCCTAATGTCTTACAAGACTTCTAAGCAAAGTACAGTTCTTTTCCCTATCCAGTAGAAAATGGGGAGATGGTTAAGAAAGATGGTGACACAAACCCTTCTCATCCATCTCTTGTTTTTTTAAAAGAACACTGGATTTGCATTTCCAGAGAAGTCATCCAGGGAGAAGAGGATGGCATCTTCTCAAGAACCATTATGCTTAAATATTATGTCACTGTTGTCTAAGCAACCATCACAGCCCCATGAAAGCATAGAATGCTATATTGCCTGACTCAGCAGATGGCTGAAATACTTACATTCAGGGAAACAGGTCAGGTAGTTATAATAGTTTAAAGCAGATAATTATTTTTTAGAAGAAATATTAACTCTTACAAGGCAGGTCGTACATCTTGATTGCACACCCACATACAGTACGTCACAACTCCTTATTCACTGCCAATAACTAGGAAAGATTTGTATTTTAGAGACATTGAAGCAGCTTTAAAAGAATTATAGCAACTGAGATATCTAAAAATTTTGACATGCTGAGACTGTTTTCACTCCAGTACTTCCAGAGGTCATTTAAGGAATTCTGGAGGGCATAAGCCAGTCAAACACCTGCTTGGCAGTCTCCTAACATAAAATATGTGGCCTAGAGAGAAATAGGAGATGTACTGTAAAAACTCCTGCTGATAATTACAGGAGACATTGCATGTCATTTATCTGATCGGTATAATTTGTATTAGAAAACGTCCTCAAGCCTTTTCCTTGAAATCTTTACCACAGCAGATAGCCAGGGATGCATATTTTACAATCCAGTATATTGCTGATGAAAACACATTCATCCATGGGAGCAAAAAGTACGGTGTGACTCTTACAGATGGCATTCATAGGGGATAACAGAATCATTATTTCATTTGGGCATAAAGGCCTCTCTTATTCTGGGCTGGTTTTACATCCCACGTATATTTTAGGATTTATGAAACTTAAGTGAAAAGGACCTTCCCATACCATGTGTATGTAACAAGGCAGTTCTTGACTCAGGAATCCTGTTCCCTACTCTAGACCCCTTTGAGGAGGTCATGTTGCAGACATGCAGAAGGGAAGGAGGGAACTTGTTGCCAATGAGCACCTCTCCTGTAGGAAGGCATTTACCTGGATATTTGAGGAAAATACCAGTATGAGCTTTATTTGACAGCACAGTCAAAACAAAAGGTCCTGATTGCAGTCTTTAGTCCAAAGCTCTCCTCTGCCTTACAGATAGTATCAGAGCTCTGGGACAGCAGCAGAAACCAGGTCATCTCAATTCAACCCTAACCCTTTCACCCAAAGTCACTCAGGAACCTGAACTCAGGTCTCCAGAAGCATTTCCTAAAAGTAGCACTTCTTTCAGGGACCGTATCGAGCTCTAAAGAGGCAGAGAGCATTTGTACAGGACTGATTTGCTCTCAGAGACTTCCTCTAGAGCAAAAAGGTCCTGTCTCCTTGCTGCTGGTGGTGGACTGGGAAGATACACAAAAGTTTTTAAGACTGCAGGACACAAATTGGCTAAAAAACTAGCTGTGCTGTGGAAAAGGCCTGGCTCTGAGATGTGCTCTGTTCAGCCACCCTTATAGGGCGCATGAAGGACTCTCCTGCCATACACTCCTCTGTTCTTCCAGCAGAACCCTTGTAAGCATTCTGCAGACCTGGGGACTGGGGCACAGCTCTGCAAGGCGGGAATTGCTCCTCATGTTCTGCAGGTGGGATCACTGAATAACAGGGAAACCGCACAAGAAGCTCCATAGCTTGGCACAGGCAGGGGCAGCTTTCATACCCCTGATCCTGCTCTGAGTGCCTCATTTGGTGCAATGCACCATGCATGCCCTAGCCTGGGGCAGAATGAAGTGTCCCAAAGCATTTATGGAACACAACTGACCACTGGGGTCTGGACCTGATCCCTGGAGGTGCCCACATACAGGGACATACAGAGACCATTGCCCTCCTCCCATGAACCTGTAAGGAGAGCCTTGAGAAGGGAAACATGCACAGATCAGGAATTTACCTGGCACACTAGAGAATTGTGAAGAGGCCATGGCAGAACCTTTCATCTGTTAATCCTTTCCTAATTACTTTAAAGGGCTATAATGATCTTGTTAAATTCAGATGACAGGTATTTCCCTAGCCTCAGTACAGCTGCACAGAGCTGTCTGAAACTCACACTGATGTGTTCATCCTTTCTGCCAGGGTCCAAAACCAAAAGAAAAGACCAAGTTAAAGGACATGGCTGAAGCATGTGAAGTCCTGGCTGAAGCATGTGAAGTCCTATGGTTTTTGCTTTCCCTTGTATTAGCAAGCAGCATTTTCCACATGACTCAGAAACTCCAAAGCAAGACACACAAAACGACCTGGGGAAGAACACCACCGTGTCTCTGTAGGATGTTTTTTGGGGTACTGGTACGTTGGGGTCAGAAGTGAGGTGGAGATGGGGTGCACAGAGGGATGGCTGTGAGCAGTTAGACATGACATGTGAGCTTCCTCATTTGTGACTGGGGTGTTTATTCTCGCTCCCTCCATTGCCAGCCAGAGGTTCAAATTGAATTTATATCTGTCATTGCAGATAGAAGTTCTGACCAAATAAAAAGTAGGCTTCAGTCAAAATGTTTTCCCGTCAGATAGCTCACAGCTCTCAAAGAGCTGTTTTAGTTTAGGCAAGTTGACAAGCAATTCATTCCTGATTTTGCCTACTACAGTTACCGTACTAGAAGCTTTCCTCATAGATTACATAATTATATTTTTTCTTAACAAGGAGTACATAGCATTAGCAGGTTTAAATTATGCAAGCTTATTCTTTTGTCTTTTGTTATATTCTGTTCTATTGTGCTGGTAAAACAATATGTGCTTTAATTAGCAAATATCTGTAAATAATTTACTTGCTTTTCATACAGCAGAACAATGGAGCCAATTTTCACATACATCCACTGAGCATGTCTAGGGGGTTTCTTGCCAGAACCTTCCATTGTTCAGTATCTGTATCAATCTGCCCATCATTACCAGCTAACGTTCAACAACTCAGTAACACATTAAAGTTTTGGCCCCTGGGAGTAGCCCCATGCCCCCCAAATCTGAGGCTACGCTTTGCAAAGAAAGATTAAAATATCCAGAAAATGAAAACAAACTCTTTTATATTATCTATAACCCTGGCACCTTTGCATAGAAACATGGACGTCTGCCAAGCATTAAGGTCATTGGATTAATGCCATAAAATGCTGATGTTCATCTGACCTTCTGACTGCATTTTAGCTACAAATAAAAAGCTCAACTCAATACAACACTATGAATCACGTGAGCGTCTAGGCTGTGCAGGGTTAACGCTGGGTGTGAACCCACACTGCACATGCAGAAACATGCACATATGCACACAAAGAAAAAAAGCTCTTAAATCAAGAGTGGATGACTGTTCAGAGACTTAAGGTACTGTTATTTTGAATGCATATGAAAGGGCTAGAACAAGCACTGCAAGAATATTTCAATTATGTATTTCCCAGAACCACCCCTCTGAGCAACTAATGCAAATATTGCTTCCATAGCAGTAGAACTTCATCCCGAATAAAAGCACACAAGAGCTTGAATCAGAACATACTTTCTATATCATCCGCATATTGTTTGAATATTATTAAAAATGCAAAATCTCTGTATGTGTTACTCTCCTGAGCAATACAGTAATTATGATTAAGGGACAAGCAGCACAAAAAAGAGCCAATTTATCTTACTTGCGCTTAGGAATACTATTGTGTAACTAAGCAACTAAAGACAAAATATAGTCTAATTAATTCACTCCTATGCTTATTTAAAAGACACAATTAGAACATTTTTATTTTCCAGCCTGCACAGTATCTCAATATGCTTGAGGGTGTACAATGTGAGGCCTATTATTCTCCAAAGACAAGAGTTTAATGTTTAGTGCCACTGATCAGACTGGGAACAGCAACTCTGGAAAGCAGTGGGTGTATTTTACAGTCTGAATACACAGGGAAGGGAAAGAAGAACAGAAATAAAATTAAAAGTTTTTGTTTTGTTTTGTTTTTATTTAAAGGAACCTGCCTTAAATGACCAGATATTCCAGATTGCTGGCTAATGACTAGCAACATGTGGCTTCTCTGAGTAATATCATTGCCCTCTCCTTCCTTTGCTAGCATATGCTACTGGTGGTGAGAGAGATAAAAATATACAGTGGATATGCAATTACCAAACCCACGATATTTTATGACAAATGCCATTTCTCTAACACTGCTATTACAGTGTGCCTGATTTCTAAAGCTGAATTAATTTGAGCAAGTGTACATTGGAGATTGATGCTATTAGCATGATTTTTAAAGCACCCTTTAGTAATCATAATCTGTATGTTTGAAACATGTTGCCATTACCAGAGTTGACAGATATGAGCATAAGGCACACACTATGGAGACTAAAATAGGGCTATTCTTACTTCAACTAAGAGTATACAGATTCCTAAGTCAGTAAAAAAAAACCCAAAAACTATTATTGTGCAAAGGGAGTAGCACTTTTTCCTAGGAGGGCAGAAATAAAGCACTGTTGATATAAGACACCATGCCTGGGCCAGCCTATGCTACTTTTATGCACTGGGATAGGACCCTCGCAAGTGGAGAGCCCCTACAAAATGAACAAGGATTTCGAGGGATGCTGTCAGCATCTACCCTGAAATGAAGAGAGAACAAACTCACTGACTCCCTTAACTTTCTGGAGAATCATCTCTGCAATTATAAATGACACACATTTATGGAGTGACTTCTTTTTTTTCCTTACCCCCAATTAGTCTGAAAATGCAAAATACTTCTAGGAAAATAATTACAGGAAACTAGCTCTCTCCTCTCCTCTGTAAGAGCAACGCTTACTCATGTAAATTACTTGCATGAGTAAGGATTATTTGCAAGGAGAAAAGCATTGCATCAGATCAGATGTGAAATCAACATGCGTTCCTAGTAAACTTTGCTGCTGATGAAAGAACCAAAGGCAGACCCCCACTAACAGTCCAGCCTCAATGGCACCAGCATTCACCATGATGCAGAGCAATGCAGGGAATGTCATATCATGTACAATTAATTAGTTGCCTCTTTAGGGATTTTTAGGAATTGTATGCATCACATCAAATACCATACCTGGATTTAACAAGTATCAACTTTGAAATATATTTTTAAGCCTAGTCTAATTAATGCCAACATTTTAAAACACGAAAGTACAAGACACTAACAATTTTGTACAAGGCACTAACTAGCATTTTGCTCTACAACTGCTTTTGCAAAGGTCAGTCATACCACCACCCCTTGGAGCAGAGAGCAGTACATGAGCTGGAGGAGTGTTTGGCCAAGACCCTGTGGGCTGAAGAATGAGCCCACATCATGTCCCCTGAATGCCACAGGACCAGGGCACTGCAGGAGGGGACTGGGCAGGCACTTTCTGACACACAGCTTCTCACATATGAGTGCCAGCAAAGCTGGGGGCCTGCTTTCCACATGCATCCCATGAAACTCTTTCAAACACAATGGGGTGCCCTTTTAGGCACTCCCTCTAGATCTTCATAGGCCTCCAAACATCCTGTTCTGACCCCTGTGAGAGGCATCTGCCATGAAGGAGGTCTTCCCAACCCATACAGAAGGCAACACAAGGGACTGCACCAGACCAGAGTGAATGAGAAAAATCAAGGGAAGATGGTGACTTCCTCCAGCAAAAGACTCTGTTTTGGCAATGGCCCTGTAGGGATGGAGGAGAATCACTTTTCCCCTACTGCAGGGAAGACAGAGAAAGCTGCTCTTGTTCTCTGGCCAGTGTTGCACCTGATGCAGTGTCTGGGCTTAATGGTGAGGTAGGAAGCAGCATACCCTGGCCACAGTGTTTTAAAAGCAGCAATGAAGTCTTCAGTGAAATAGCACAAAACTCTTCAATCACATCACAGTGGCCTCACAGGCCCTGTAGCTCTTACAAAAGTGTCTCTATTGTTCCTGTGCAGCAAGACCCCTGGTCTGAGTATGGTGCCAGAGTTGGTCCCAGCTTCTCCATGCATGTCTCCTTGGAATGCAATAAGCATCAGGGTCAGAAGCACTCATACCCGCTGCATGTGAGCAGCCCCATTCCACATTCACCATCCACTGAGACTCCCTGGGAAACAAACTCTGGTCAGCTCCTGACACTGAGAGTTTCTCCACTGTGGTGATGGGGATGCTGAGCCCTCGGTAGAGAAAAGGGTATTGAAGTGAAAGCACACCTGGGCTTGAACCTTCCCTGGATTTGGGCAGTGCATGAAAACATTTGGTTTAAGCAGCACTTATGTTTCAATCTGGATGATTAATTTAGCTAGCTATGAACAGACTTATATTTACACTTATTGCTGATTAGCTCAAATATTTGGCAATCAGATAAAATACGCTATCAGAAATTTCTGAGTAACAGAAGCATTACATCCCTCCTTACTTTTCCTCCCTCCTCACAGCCACTAGCTGAATATTGTCATAGTGTCAGTGCTGCTATTACGGAAAACAGGCAGCCAGCTGCTCCTATTAATCATGCCGCTAGTGCAGGTAGCTGCTGGAGACTGTGCCTAAATCTCTGGGGGGCTTGATCACAAGCCTGTGATTCAGCCACTTGCTATCCTCACCAACAATTTCAGTGACAGTGAGCACCCCTGTCACCCTTTGCCTCGGACACCGCAGATTTGCAATACACGCTTAAGCACTGGCTCACGCCATCCCTACTCCCTGAATGCAAGATGAAGTATTGGATCCCATCAGCAGTCCCATACCACTAATTAAGTTCCTTCTGATGGCTATAAGCCGCATCTGACTCAAGAGCCACATCTCCTGCAGGAGTCCAGTCTAGAGTTAGGAAGCCCCATGACCCCAGAGGCAGCCCCGCTGCCCCTCTGGGGATCAATATGGATGTCATTTACCGACTGGGGGTGACAAGGGGAAACAGCTGCCCCTGCATCCAAATGAGAGTGGTTACCCCCACCCAGCCAGCACCCAGCCTTTTGTCTCTCTGCTGCCTGTGTATCCCCAAGCACTGTTCAGATTGTTCCAAACTATTAAAAATCGATCATAAAAAATCATTCCTATGTCTATAAACAAGTTAATGGAGTAAATGAAAACAAAGTACATTTCTTAATGGGAGTGTTATGTTGCCCTCTCTAGGCCCCGGCTTTCAGCACTGGTTTCTGTAGGCTCCCTGCCAGAGAAGTATCACTCAGAGCTGTTGCTATTGCTGCTGCTACTCTGCTAATGAATGACTAACTTAGGCCAGAGGGGAAATGACATCACCAGGGTGTAAAACACAACTGCATTAGGAAACTTTTTACCTGCTTTACATTTGTCATAATTATTCCACACAATACTGCTGGTATTTGCATAATTTCAAGGCGTGCCGTTATCTTAATTGAAAATTGTTTTCATATGGTTGAATAATGGAGAATGACATCAGTTAAAGCCGCAATGAAATGCACAAGTATAATCACACAGCTAATTACTAGTGGTGTTCGCATGTAAAAAAAATAAATAAAATTGTGCATATTATTAGGAAGGTACATGCAGCTGAGAACTCTTGTACCGGAGCAGTGTTTTACTCATAATGGTAGGATTAATTTTCTCTGATGTTCCTGCTACAGTAACATGAGCTGATCATTAAGGCATATTAAAATGATTTGTGTCCCTTTCCCCGCCCCCCTCCCTTCCAAATATCTTTCATTTTGCACACACACACGAGACACGCAGAGGCAGTTTTAAATAGTCACCATGGGCAATTTCAGAGCATCCATTGCTCACTGCCATATCCCTGATTCTTAGCAAAAGGCTCCCTTATCTCAGCGGCACGCAGAGAAAATTGAAGTGAAGAGGTGGCAGCGAGCGAACGTGGCTCTGAAACGCGTTTCGGCTGTGTACACGTGTGTGCGGGTACACTGCTACGCCGGCACCTACTGCCACGCTGCGGACAAACCCCCCTTGGACCCACCCCTTCGGCATCTCCAAAAGAAGTTCCCCCCAAACATCTCATCCTCCTCTCGCCTGGTCTGCAGCCCCTCTCGGGAACCCTCTCCATTCCCGCAGCCCCCTGGCTGGGTACCTCACCCGTCCCCCTTCCAGACCACAGACTGAAAGCAATGAATTTGAAAAGCAGATAACGGGAGGGCTCGGGGCTGGGGCGGGGCGGTGCGGGGCTGCGCGGACCCATCCCGGGCTGCGCGACCGCCGGCGGAGGGTGCCGGAGCACAGCGCGTTTGCGCCGGGAGCGCGGCGGCTCCGAAATACGCCCAAGCATATCTGCAAGTTATTTGAATGTATTATTCCCGTACCTGTCATTTATCACTTTATTCAGCATGTCCCTGCCAGCAAGAGAGCGTTTGATCTCCCTCCATTTCGTAATTTCCGCCCTCTTAAACATATCGAATACTTGAAAAAAGCCCTGAACAATATCAAAATCCTCCCCCAACGTGGTTTTTTTTTTTCACCGCTTTTCCGTGTGCTTTGTTTTTGGGATTTTTGGTGGTTGTTTTTCTTTTGTAAAGGAAGCAGGAGAAGGACACGGCAAGCCCTGTAAACACTCCACCGCCTGCCGGGCCGGGGCTGTCCCGCACCCCGACCCCCTCCCTCGTTCCCCTCGCCCGCACAAGTTCCCAGTCAGCGCGCACCGTGCGCCCCGACGGCGCAGCCCCTCCGCGATGGCCCGCCACGCACGGCAGGGAGGGGGACGCGGGTAGGGGGAGCCGAACCCGGGCATGCAGGTGGGGACGGGCCCGGGGAAGGGGGGACCGGCGCCGCGTTTACCACCTCGCCATGGTCACTGGTCCTGCCCTGGGGGGTGTCCTCGGGGAGAAAATAAAGTTTGGCGCTGGAGAGAAGTTGCCGGCTGGTGCGCTCCTCCCAGAGCAGCTGCAGCTCCGCGATGCAGGCGGGCTCCTCCGCGCGGCACCGCACGAAGAAGAAGTCGCCGAGGGAGAGGACCCGCGCCCGGCCGCCGCCGCGGCGCTGGAAGCGGAACGCCCTGTAGAAGACGTAGGGGCCGTGCGAGCCGCACGGGGCGCCGACCCACTGCGGGGAACAACAACACGGCAGCGGCATCAGCGCCGGCTCCGCGCCGCGCCGCGCAGGGGCAGGAGGAGGAAGAGGGCGGCGGGAGGGGAGCGCGGGAGGGAGGGAGGGGGCTCCGCGGCGTC
>VWYI01034032.1:25423-64728 GCA_013399455.1 Anthoscopus minutus
TGCACCCCCCTGCCGCCCCCCCGGCGGAGGGCAGGCGGCGCGTCCCGAATTTATTTATCGCTGTTCCCCAGGAAGGGATGGAAAGTGGGTTATCGATTATATAAACACATCAATATTCATGGCGCTGCGCGGAGGGACGCAGCTCGGCCAGAATAGACAGCGCAGGGGGAGGGGGAGCGCGGCGGCGGCGATGAGGGCGCAGCGGCACGTGCCGGTGCTACCGCCGCGGGGCCTGGGGCCGTGGCTCCGCGGGCGCGGAGGGGCGCGGGGCGGCGGACAGGTGGCTGTGTGCCCCGCGGAGGGGAGGCCCTTTACCTCCGCCCCGCCCGCCCCATGCGCCGGCGCCCCAAGTCGGAGAGAACCGCCGGCTCTGCCCGTGTCGCGCAGCCTCCGCTATCCTGAGGCGGGCAGCTCGGGGTGCCGCCGAGAGCCTTAGCCGCGGGGAGCCTCGGCCAGCGAGAGGGGTGGGCACCGCCGGCTTCGCACTTGGTCCCGCACCGGCCTAAGTGCTGCCCCGCAGCGCCGGGCATGGAAAGTTCCCATCGGGGCTCCGGGAGCTGGATCCCTCGCAGGTCGATGCTGCTGCGGCCGGCGGGCTGCGTTGCCCCCTGCGCCCTTGAAGCCCCCATCCGCCCACCCCCGGACATGGACGGGGGGGCTCTGTCCTCGGTCTTTTCCCCGAGGGCTCCATTACTGCACACCAGGGCAGCCAACTCCGGCTCCACGGGGCAGGCAGTGAGGGAGCACTACCAAGTGGCTCCGTGGGAACCAAGTCCCCCTTCCCCTCTTTCCTCAGGAGTGGCACTTTCTTCCCCAGTTTTGGCTCATTCCCTTCCCAAGCCCCCTCCGCAGGCCCTGATCCCAGTGGGAGGGGGGCAAGTGCGGGCAAAGGTTCAGAGCCGCCCCAGCGGGGCGCCGTGAAACGGAAAGAAAAAAAAAAATTAAATCAGCAAATAAACAAACGAGCAAATTAATTAATTAAATCGTTAATAATGATGCCAGCAGTGACGTCAGCGCCGCGTGCATCTCGACACAGCGCGCGCGGCGGGGGTCGGCAACAAGTGCGGGCGGCGGCGCTGCGGCCGGGGCGCCCCCTGNGCGAGCGGCGGGACGGGACAGACGGACAGCGGGACACGGTCGGTGCACAAATCCCGCGGGGACCGAGGGGCCCACCCCGCTGGAAGTGGTGATGTTCGGTGGCGGGAACCTTTATGCGAGGCGCAGGGCTTGCTTGGCCCCGGGCAGTGGAAACGGAGCAGGCACGGGAATTTGGGCAAGGTTCGCACCTTTGCCTTGAAGATTGATTCACCTTGACAACCTCAGCGCTTAAGCCTGGCTGGGATGCTTGGTGCCTCTCCAGGGGCAGACTGATTTTCTGCTGGTTCCTCTGGAGGAATTTCCAAATTCAGTTTGTAAGAGGTTTCACTTTTCCTGCCCTTTATCCTTTTGAGATGCCCTGAGTGCCTGTCTGGTCTGTGACCTCATGCCTCATACAGTGGTGAGATCACTGTGAGCACCAGGGGCAGGCTGGGATGCTTGTTGAGGAGAGCAGGAAGCCAGAAGGCTTGGGCTTCCCCCCAGCACCAGAACAGCTCAGGAGAGCTGCAAATATCAGTGGCCCTTTTGGCCACTAAATTCTTGTCACTTTGTGCTTGGGAGCTCAGTCCCCTGTGGGGGAGGGTGCTTGTCAGGGGCTGGACAGATGTGGGAGGTGAAGCAACTGAGACCCACACCTTGACACATCCCTGCAAAACAGGGAATGTTGCTCCATTTCACCCCCAGTGATTCCTGGCCAGAATAACACACATTTCTTTAGCAATTCACTTTTGTTTTCACTGACCTTGGCATGTTTAATCAGGGTTATAGTCTCACACAGATAAAACAGTCCTCAAACAATTGTTACAATATTTTGGGCACAAACGGGTTTGTATTTGTTTATCTCAGGCAGGTAGGGCTGCTCCTTTCCCACAATATATAATCAAGTAGCAAGGAGCGCTTCCCATCTCCATTTTTGCCCAAATCCCTCTGCTTCTACCCCAGAAGCTGGGGCCCAGGCACTGTTGGCAGCCTCTGTGCCAGCCCTGAGCTCATCCCTACTGCATGAAACATCACTCACAGCTCTGATAGTTGCAGAGCCCCATCCTTCCCACCAGCTACAGTCTTCCTCCAAGCATCCCTCCAAGCCATGGTGTTATATAACCACTATGAAGAAGGTGGTGAGGCTGTATAACCAGGTAAGAGCATGCTTTGGTCCTCTCAGCAGAGGGGTGATTATCCATCCATGCAGCATGCTGGGAGGCAGGGATTATGCAGGATGGCCCAAGTCAATACTCCATGTACCGAGCTCCTGCAAGACCCCATCTAACCTTCAGCTGTAGAGGAGCTCATTGTCCACAGGGCAGGAGAAGGGGCCCAGCGTGAGCAAAAGGAGGATTCATCCTCCATCCCCATGGCTCCAGCCCCCAGCCCTTGGTGTCAGTTCCATCCAATGCTGACTGGTAGGACTATCAGTATCCTATTTAAGTTTCTAATGTTGGTAGCATTTGGGATGGGATTGCAACAGAGGCTGTGTCAGTGCAGAAGAGTACATATTCCCCAGCAGTGACAGTATTCATAGCTATCATTGCTTGACATCAGTTTTGTAGGAGCCTTCTTCCTTTCTCCCAGATAACTCTTCACACTTCAAAATAATAAACAATAAAATACAGAACCTGTTTATTGCAGAAATTGAAAATCCACATATTATCAAAAGTTGGATTTTATCCTGCAGGCACTGAATAAGTTTCTTCGTAAGAATATTTTGTAACTTTCTTTGGCCAAAAGAAATGTGCAAAATGTTGTAATTTTGCTGTGCCTTCTTTTGGACATTCCAGGCTTTTGCTTAAGCTTCTCATAAAAGGCTATTTTCAGTGAAGAGGAGGGGGGGGAAAAATGCAGTGTACAGTATACTGAGTCAATAAAGTTATGCAAAACCATAAAACACAGCAGAGATAACAACAGAGATCAGTAGATTACAAAGGAAATAAGATGGGGATCAGAGTGGTAGCTGGAAATGACTGCATAGAAGCCAAAATAAGGCTGGTTCTAATCTAATAAACAGCCAAAGTTCAACCAAAAAGCATTTGAAGCATTAATTTATTAAATAACTTTGTTTTTATGCTTTACAATTAGAAATAGTTGTGGTCATGCATGTTGGGAGACAGGAAGCAATTGGAGTCTTGAAGGCCAGCTTTGTGCTTGGAAGGGAACATAGGCTGATCCACGCTACAACAGGGCTGTGCCTGCACGGGTGGAGGGGCAGCCAGCAGTGCTGGAGGACTCCAGTTCACTTACTGATTCTCTACTCAGAGCTTTTCCCTTCCAGGCTTTTAAGACACGGAGGAGTTTTATGAGGAGTGTTCAGGGTGGGAGATGGAGTCACAGCAGAAGCAGGGGCTGTGAAGGTGATGCCAGCCCCTGCTCCCACTCAGCACATGGGATGGGATGCAAAGCCTTGTGAAATTGCCATGAGGTTCCATGTTAACTTCAGCAGGTTTTGGGACCAGTCGCTCACTTTGGGAGCCCTTTAGATCGAATGTACAATTCGCCAGCTAAAATAACATCAATATTACCAGGAGTCAGAGCATTTATCTTCCCTTCAAAATATCTACCAGCTCAAATAAGTGACCAAACTGAGCAGAAAACCCTATGCGAGATCAGCTTTCAAACCCCAGTCTTAAATTTATATGCGCATTTGGAATGATTTTAATTTACCCTGCATTTCTTTTTGTTGTCCTGGCATTGTGTTTTTAATTTCCCCATAGCACTGCTAGCAGCTCATCTGGAATGAGCACCCCATCACCCCAGGGCGCCCAGACCAGGCTGCTTAAAGAAAATAATCATTACTGAGTACTATCAAGATATTCACAGATAAAATAGTGACTGGTGGGACAGATCACCTGCACATGCAGAAAGGAGAAGGGTGCCCAGATGGTCGCAGAGTATTCTGATACCCATAACAAGGGGTGTAGCCATGGGACAGTAAGAACCAGCAGGTGAGCAGCCCCCAAAATTGTTGCTTTACTCTCACAGTAACTGAGCTGCAGTGGCTGCTAACTGCTGCCTGCAAAACTGGTTTCATCTAGCGGCACAGAGTGATGGGTCAGCTAAAACAGAGCCCACACCATCAGTTGCTAACCAAATACACTTTTCAGATGTTGTTAATTGAGTCTGATGAATTTTGCTCTGGTGGGACCTATTATGGGCAAAAATACAAGTGACATCAGAGCCATAACTCATAAAAATCAAGTCCCTGAATTACATCTGAGCGCAATATGAAAATGCAAGTGGGATTTCAAATGGTATCAAATAACTTTCTGTCATACCTTATTAATACCACAGAGCTAATAGAAACAGCTATGTTATCATCCTAATGTCATTATACATATATAATACACATGCGTGCATACACACTAACACTCTGTGTAATTATAACAACATTATTTTGTTCACACAGCCTGAAAAATGTGATTAGATAGTGGCTCTGAAATGGCAGTATTCGATCAGGCACGACTCATGTATTGGATCAGAACACAGTCTTCTACTTATGTAAATAATGTCTTGTTACATGTGGTGGTAGTATGGATGGCTGTGGAAGAAAGAGGGAGCTGAGGTAGTGGAGGTAATTTCATCTCATAATACAAGGGCTGAATTTTCATTTTGAAGCTGGAATGCTGATACTGTCCAGCAAGCAATCCCTGTCTATCCTTTCCTGTGTGGATCACTTCAGAAAATATGTTAATTTATCTGCTAAAAATAGCTGCCTTGTCACCAAATCCTGAAAAAAAATTCTCCACTGAAAATGTTCCTAAATATGACCAAACTATTTATTTTATAATCATAAAGCTTGGAAGGGGACATTGCCTGGTAGGACTTTAGATGGGCTTCACTTCATGAATAACACACAGGAAATGCACACCAGCCATTTCACATCCAGCTCCTGTCAAATAATTTACCTTGGCTGTTTTTAGTGAAAATGTACCTGTGTGCGTGTGTGTGTGTGTGTGTATCCTTGCGTGATGGGGATAGCTGGGGCTGGAAATACCGCTGTAGGAATGCCAGGCCATATTTACCCAAGTCAATGGTCAAAGCAAATTGCTATTCTCTGTGTGCCAGATTTAAATTGGTATAAGTAAACAAGCTAACCTCATTCCACTATGCAGGTCTGAGCTGTCATGGCTTTTTTTTTTTTCTGAGAAAATACCTTTTTTTTAAAAGAAATTTGGTGGGCCTCAGAGGACAAAAGGCAGTTGTCTGAGAGGCAGCAGTGCTGCTAGGGAGCAAGTCATGGCAAAGTGGGCTTCCGAGGCAGGGGATGCATCAGCCAAACTCAAATTTTACTTTGTTCTGCCCTGCCATCAAATGAAAGCAGGGGACTTCACCTCTTTACTGACTTTGACTGCCTCCCTAATGCTTAAGCGCTTATGACAACTTGCTCGTCTGTTTTGGGATTGAATTTTTCCTTTTTCCCCAGTTTGGTTTGTGCAATGACATGTGATCTCTCAGTTACGGAGATCTTTCTTGCCAGCACTAGAATAAGATGCACTGACACAGAGAAAGCATTCCTGAGGACTCCCTGACTACCTGCAGGGCTGGTGCGTGCACCACCACAACTTGCTCTTTCCTTTGCATGCAGATTGTTTCCTGGTAAGCACTAGCAGTCTCTTCTGCAGTTATTCCCTTGTCTTCATCCTTTACCTGAGCTACAAATGTCACATCAATGATGAGTCAATCATCTGATATAGTTTAGCAACATTTAACCTTTGGCTAAGCTGTCTTTGAGCCATCCTACCTACGCAAGGCACCTCAGCAGACAACCTGCTGTGGACTGCCCCATACTTTGCTCCCTTCCTGGTTTTGCCAGAAAACAGCTTTTGGCATCTGGTACAAAGTGGCATTGGACAGGGAAACAAATCAGCTCCTGGTACCTCAACTCTATGGCCTGAAGTCTCCTTCTTGTCTTGCAGAACAAGTGGGCCAATATGCAAGTTCTTCTGTGTCCCAGGTCACTGAGGTCCCTTGCACTGGCGTTGAGGTGGATGGACATTTTCTGCACCTCCTGCTGAGGCACCACCGTCAATAACTACCGGTTATAAACACAAAATGTGTGTGGTAAACACTGGAGAGGATGCAAAAGTCATTCCTCCTCCTCTCTATCCAGATACACACATCAAACTAAAACACTAGAGAGGAAATTAATTAATCTGCAAGTCCAGCTTTGCCAAACACACAGTTATCCAGCCGCTGTTCCCAGGGAGCAGGGATAGTTGCCATACCAGAGAGCCCTCTCCTTTGCAGCTCCTCCTTTTCTTAATCCAAGTGGGTGCTGGACACATTTCTGAAGTACAAAAATCTCTGAGGTCTAACCACCATGGAATCAGACCTCTGGGGATGATAGTGTTGGTGGTTTTTTTAAAATCCTCCTGAGAAACAATTGCTTTGGCTCATCTTCATTATAGCTAGCCTGATTTATTTTAATTACTCTAGGTGTCCAGAATACTACAATAGCATAATCTCATGCACATGCCTTTAAAAGGAAGCCTTGGCTGCAAAGCCAGGAAGGCAATGTTAAATATGGAGAAAGTACTATGCAAAGTCTCATTTATTTTGGAAATCACTGGAAGAAGTTCTACTGAAAATTCACAGCAAAACATATGCCACATTTGAATAATGACTTTGAGAGGTGCTTTACCTAGTTTAGCAATAAATGGGATCTCAAAATTGCAGTCCTTCAAAAAGATCTCACTGAATTTTATTGAAACCAGAGGACAGCGTGATCCTTGGTGACAGCCACAGGGAGCTGTCTGCTGGTCACCGTGCCTGGTGTCAGCTTCCACCCTTGCCAAAACTACTAGAAAACAGCAACCCAAGGGAAAATGCATTCTGACCTGAGTCAGTGGCAACCACATGCTCAGGACAGGAAGAGAGGAGGAGGCCTGAGGAGATCTACCCTTCCCAGATTAAGGAATCCAGAGCTTCATCTCAATAAAACAAAGCAGGAATAACAGGACTGAAGAGAAATACCTGAATATCATCCACTTGTCTTATCTGATGCAGTGCATAAGATGGCAAACATTATCTGCTTGGGAATAAAAGGTCTGCAGAAGCCTCATTTCAATAAGGAAAAAGTAGTATTTAAGGTACTTTACTACTGGACCTAGAATAAGTCTTTATTCTGGTGTCCATACCTTATCTGTTATTAAGATGCCGCTTTCCTGGAAAGAGATC
Source organism: Anthoscopus minutus (assembly GCA_013399455.1). Lineage (NCBI taxonomy): Eukaryota > Metazoa > Chordata > Aves > Passeriformes > Paridae > Anthoscopus > Anthoscopus minutus. Next base: position 32,690 of record VWYI01034032.1, read on the forward strand.
CATATTGTACCAAAAAATTAATCTGCAATTTTTAAATTTATCTCATTCAACAAATTAATATCTGCCATAAATACTGTTCCTGAAGAAGCCAATAGATACACTTGGTGAAAGAATGTGACAAAGAACTAAAGAAAGAACTCCAAACCCTGCCCTTACCTGTGGTTTATTGATATGCTTTCCTGTTTTCTAAGGAAAGGAAAAGCCATGAGTTTTATTGGCTACCTGCATTGTATCGATTATTTAAAAACATGAAACTGAGATTTTATTTTGCAACACAGTCAGTTTGTCATCACCAGCCCTAGCATTCACAGAGAAATGTACATGTGCACTCTGTGCCCCTGGGAACACCCTACATTTCCTTCACAGGGGAGGGAGGATAATTGTATCTGCTGACTTTGAAGGAGAAATGTGAGCCATTTTCACTTGGCATTATCTGAGATGGTGCCAGATTTGTGGTACCAGATTTGTGGCCATTCACCATGCCAGTGCAGCCAGTGCTACCGTACCTGTCTAGCAGGTGCTCTGAGGGACTGTGAGTAGCCAGCAGCATGCCCCCCCCACCAATTTACAGGATAAACTTTTAAATGCCCATACATTTACATTGGGTTTGCAGTGGTTAATGAGATTCACATTTGGGAGAAGGAGCCTACAGAGAATATCAGGAATATTAATGTTAACACTGGAGTTTATTAGTGCATGCGTGTTGAGAAGTGGGTAAGGAAACTCTGGGGTTTGTTGCACTATCAGCAATTATCATGTGAGATTTCTGTTCCTGCTTTTCCTGATGAGAAGACTTGGGGAAAAAATGCTTCAAGACTGGTCTTTGGGCACTGTTTGCGTTTTTAACTCATGTGGATGTTTTTCCCCTATTGCCTTTTGCAAACTTCCATTTCTCAAACAAGAGCTAAGAGCTTTCCCTGTCCATCCCTCTCCAGAGATTTTCCATTTTCAGCTCAACAAACCCATGTGCCTTATGCTTGCAAAATTCCTACGTGCATCTGCCATCTAAGAGAATTAAAATTACCCTTCAGGAGTGGGTCTGTACATCTGTTTTGTTCAAGTCAAGCCATGCTACAGCCTTCACTCCCTTCTCATGCTGCCATCTCTGCTGATGGGGAGGTGTCCCCAGCATTGGATTCGTGGTGGAAGCAATGTGGTGCTTCTGCTTATTCAGATGCCAAGAAGTCATCAGCAATTGGTTTCATGAGGAACAAACCATCAAGATGTGAGTGCAGACTCTGGAAACCTGTCCCTGACATGCCAGAAACCCTTCCTTTCCCTTTTCCTCTTTCTCTTTTAATGGGGTAATGGCTATAAAACCTTGTGCCATTTATCTAAGTTGGGATCTAGTGCTGTGATCAGCCTTTCTCAATGGTTTTCCTTCTTTTAAGGATCTTATACATTAAAGAAGGGGAAAAAATTAAAAGGAAAGGAAGAAGACCATGCTCTGGCTGGCTGATTGCAGTGGAACCTCTCAGCACAATCCAGGGATGCTGCTGCAGCAATGCCACAGAATTCAGTGGGCTGGTGGCAGGAACACTCAGCAAGAGGATTATGCCTGGGAGGAAATCTGTTTCTCCTGGGAAGCTTCATTAAGACTCTTCTTCCAGGAGATGCAGATAAAGACGAACCAGACTGACAATTTTGTCATGAACCTGCCCACATCAGGTTCCTGAGGAGGTGCAGCATGGGTAGGAAATTTCAGCTCTATTTACATTTGGAAACAAAATACATAATAGGCACTTGCTCCAAGAGCTGCGCAGACTGGGATGAGGCCCTGTGGGCTCCAGCTGCAGGCTGGGCAGGCATGCCCATGGCACCTTGCTGGAGGCAGAGCCAAAAGCTCCAGCTTATTTTTCCCAAGTGGCACTAGGAAGTACTGCTGGCCCCTTGCCAGGAGGATCACCAAACCCCACCAAGTACCCTCAGCCCAACAGAACCTTTGCTAATCCTGTTGGGCATCCCCCAACACAGATATACATACCAAGAAACCTCCACAGAAACAGCAAATTCCTTAAATGAATCTTGGTTTAAACTCCAGCTGCTTGGTGGGCTTTAAGAAATGCAGAAATGCTGCTGGAGGAGATCTTGGCTGTTAACTTTTAAAGACTCTGCTGAAAATTCTGCATAAAACCACAATGCTTGCTGCTTCGAAAAGCGTTGGTGATTCCCCCAGAGGCCTGGCCAGCATTCTTGCTCCTATTGTACAACATTATTGATTAATCAAAACTAATGCTCACAGCTGTTGCCTGATGGATAATGTACTTGGTGTTTGCCCACATATAATTATTTACTACTTTATTGATGTTTATTTCTTCATTAAGTATTGCTGGCTGTTTAATTATGTGAAACACAACTGCAAGTGTCGCTGCTAAAAGCCATGGGAAAGGCTGCCCAGAGCCGAAATCTTTCAACCATAAACTCCAAAAATAAATCTAAATATAAAAATATTGTAGCTAGCCTTTTGAGTGAAGGCCATCAAACTGCAAACATGTTATATGTCATCTGGAGGCTGATGCCAGAGTACCATGTTCGGATAGATCTGCAATGCTGATTTAACTGCGCATGGCAAAGGACTTTACAGACATGCAAATACATTTTATTAGCTGTCCAAAACACATATGAGAGGTCCTTATTTTATTCTTGATAGCTGAAGGTTTGGAATAAATCAAAGTGAAACTCTGATTTCCCAAAACTTACAGTAAGGACCACCTAATGAAGCTCCTTTCACCAACCATTCTTGGCTGACATCCGAGGACTTCCCAAGCTGGGTGCTGGTCCCATTCAGTGCCCCAGTGACAAACTGGGAGTCTCTCCAGGCTCTTGCCTCTGCCCTCCATCTCTCTGCAAGAGACAAGGACACAAGAGCCCCTGCCCCCTCTCTATCTCACCCTCCTCAGAAGCACCAGGCAGATATATAGCAGCGGGTCTGTGCCTGTCCTCACTGAATTAGGGAGCTGACATCTAATCCTTGGATCAACATAGGATGAGGAGGGATGTGCTGAGGTTTATTTAGCTCATAATACAAGACAGATTTTAACAGAACCACTTTTCTTTGCAGCACCAAGCCATGGGGGCTTAGGGGCAAAATCAACATCTTAAATTGTATCTGGAAGCCAACAAGCATTAAAGAGAAACTAGGTTTAAGACATGTTACAGCTCTCAGCAATCTCTAGATACTTATAATTAAAAAAAAACCAGCCAGGTACATGACTACAAATACGGTGTTAGAGAACTTGGAAGGATCTTCTTCTCAGCCTGCAAAACTAGAGGACCACAACCCTGCTGCAGCTCACAAATCATTAATGCACCTATAACAGATCAGAAAGAGCCTCTTTATCTCCTTATGAGTAAAATAAAAATTCCTTCTCTGACATCCTCTCCAAACAGCCCTCATCAGGTCCTTTCACCAGAGCAGGAGAACAAACTGCTCTGCCCGTCCTTGCCTGGATATCAGTGCATTTGTTGCTCAGGAGCTACTGGCCTCAGTGTCTCCACGCAGTTCCCTGTAGATCTCCCACTTACTTCTGAGGCAGTGCATTACCGTCAGGGAGGACTTAGCCCCTGCTTCATGAAAAGTAAGTAAGACAACCAGTTGCCAAACCTCTAACTTCCCTGTGGCCCTATCTGAGGGCCTGTCTTATCTGCTTTTCCCCTGGGAGCCCTGAGGGGGAACAGACTAATGCCTGGCGCCATCAGGTCACCTGTATCTGTTCCAATGTGTCTTGAGCCCAGAGCATGAGCCCAAGTTGGTTGCAGGGCCTGAGTTCTGCTCATGCTCTCAGTAGATGCTCATCTCTTGTTTTAACTAAAACATGCCAGGGAAAACCTGAGAGAAATAATAATCAGAGAGGAAGAAAAAAAATAAAAACAATGATGGGTCTAGGCAATTTGGTCTCCATTTCCCTCCTCAACCTGCACATTTTCATGCATTTCCTCTCTCTCAGGCCAGTTCTTCCTCCTGTTTTTTAAAATATCACAATCTTTTCTGTATCCCTTGTGCCCATGTTGTGAGGGTACTATTGGGCACCTTTCCAGCAGGGATGCATAGAGCAATGGGGCACACAGCTAGCGTTTTCAAAGGAAGCTAAGGAAATCTTTATGGAGAACTTGGTGAGAATTTGGCACTTGGCAATCTTCTGCTCCTTTGAAAGTCCCACCCTACAGGAACAATCTAAACAAATGTATGCCCCAATGCTGATTAATCCCTTTGGAGAGATATCAAAGAAAGTCTTGCTGGGTTTGGAGACCTTTGAAGAATGGGAAATATTCTGCCAACCTTATGCTGAGATTTATCTTGTTCCACCATGTGGTCCAAATCATCAGTCCTCCACAGTTCCCCTTCCTCCTTGGGGTGTGGAGAGCAACACTGCCTTGCTGAAGAAAGGAATTTGCAGGCCAAGAGAACAGCATAATTTGAGAAAAATTCAAATGAAAAATTACTTAACAATGGAACATGTTACTGTGTCTAAAAATATCCCAGTGAGTCAGATTACTGAAAACAGTAAAGCTATGGAGCAAACCCTGTAGCCTCTTCTCAGCAGTCAGCTGGCTTCATTCACTAGCTTGGCATCTCTTTCCCCTTATGTTTTTAATATGAGTGGTTTTCTTTTTTAAGTTGACAATAAGTTAATGTTTGATGGTTTGCCGTGTACAGTTCTGGGTGTTTACACATTCTGCAACCAGATAAAGTTGTAGAGCAAATTAAAAGTCTATAAGACCAGAATAGGTGAATTACACGTATCTGTTGCTCAGAAGCCTCATTGTGTCCTGCATTCCCCCCAAAATAAATTGTTTCACTTATGTTTTCACCTTCCCTATCAATATGAACAGCTTTCACTGCGGCCAGCCAGGGCCATCACTCCTTAGTCTGTGTCTGTTACAGATCTGTGCACATACGCTTCCTGCGAATGTGCAACCTTGCATGACGCCACAGTCCCAGGTTTTGCAGGGTAACCTATTAAACCTTCTGGCACAGGACCAGGTGTTCTGGAGAAGCATAGGAGAAGGAAGGGTGGGGACTATGGTGTTATCAATGCTTTTTTATACTAATGAGATGGATGGGTGCAACCCTTTCTTGCACTGACCAAAACATAAATAGTGAGAGTTTTCCACTCCCTGACACTTAGTGAGCTATTCCCCCTCCATGCTGGAGGGATCTTGCTTGGCTTCCCCAGTTTCACACTTTTCACAACTTTGCTCTGCTGGTCTAAAGGTCCCAAGAACCTCATTCAGAGGTGGCCCAGGTGGGACCTGGTCTCTGTCACTGTGCATGCCCTGCAGCCAGTTGCGAGGGAAGTCAGCAAATCCCTCAAAACCTTGTTGACACCAAGGGGAGAGCAGGGCAGCTCAGAAATGCCACCTGCCCCACACACATGCTGTAAATCTGGTTATTACCTACTCCACATGATGCAATGGGTCCCTTCTCCACATTGCTGTTGTCTCCCTGACAATATGACCAGAGGTGGCCAATGTCCCTGTGCTGTTCTTGAACCCACCAGGAAAGGGCACCTTGTACAGGGCAGCCAGCAGCCATGGCAAGCTGGCAGAGCTAGAACTAGGGTAACAAAATTAGATTTTTAGAAAACGGCAATATGTCTTGTTTTGTCAATGTTAAAATTCCCATTGCTAGGGGTGGGAATAGTATTGGGCCCAGGCTGCCTCCCTCTTCTTTCCCAGGCTCATGAAGATTTAAAATTCTGGATTTTAAATGGTAGTTTATTTCTGACGGACCTGTTTGGCTTGAACTGTTACATGTTTTCAGCTTGTTTTTATGCTTCTGTATTAGTACACAAACCTAACCAAGAACAAGAACACTGTTCAGTCTCCACTGTGCTGCATGGGCTGAAGTCCCCCAAAGCTATGGCAAGCTCCCTTTCCAGCTCCTCTTGGAGCTATCAAGGGGAGTGAAGGAGTGAAGGTGAGGGCTCATGGGCACATCCCTCCTCAGCAATGTCCCCCCCATAGATGTGACACCCCACAAACCACTGTGGGGCAACAGGGATGAGCTGTGAATGGTGTGGGCCATGTTGGTCAAAGAAACCCCTCACATACACACGTTTGGACCATCTCATGTCATTGGATGTCAATGGCAGCCTCTGTGATTCCTCTGTGTTAATTTTTTTCCCCTTCCCTGCTATTTGAAGGAGATTTTATCTTCCCTTCCTACACCCCTCCTGTCACCCCATGCCTGTTTCACTAAAATCTGCCTTTTGGGTCAGCATGCTGGTAAGAGATTAATTTTACACTGCAAGGAACACCGAGCAGAGTATTTCAGCTTTGACATATGAGATGTCTGTTACCATATTGCAGTTTTTCTAAATTAAATATTAGGAAAAATTAAACCCAATTGTGGTCTGTATTCCTATGGAAAGTATTTCTCTTCCAAACATTTCCTCCATGCTAAATGACTTAAATAAGTGAAAACACAATAAAGATGCAGCAAGCTAAAAATCTATATTATTCAGGTTTTAAGGCTTATAACTAAAAGTGGTTTAATGTTTCATGCCTAATAATAGATTACTCCTATCACATTTCTAACCTTTATTTCTACCAGCTTTGAAGTCCAGCCATATAAAGGCTGTTTGTAGAACCACATGAAAGTTAAAGCAAATATTACTCAAAGTGATTCATATGAACAAGAATTTGCAATGAAGGCAGAGGGTTTTTTGTGTCTATATCAAAGGAAATGAAATGTTTGCAATATTTTCAGTTGATAAATGCATTAAAACATTTTAGTTGTGTAGTATGAACATTGCTGACATAAACAGACTTTGACCTGAAACAGATTGTATTAAGCTCTGTGGAAGAGGCAGCATTAAAAGAAATAAAAATAAAATAAATTAAAAAATAGACATCCCTAGATTTCAGAATCTGCCACAAGGTCACCACAGTCCTTAATTAGCTGAATACATTAAGAGAAGGCTGGAACACAGATTCTGTAAAGAGAGCAAATGTATGTTTAATCCTCTGTTCTTTGCTTACAGATTACCCTTTCAGAAGGAGTAACCTTATTTTCTTTTTAAATATCTGTTTACCTTTTTGAGCTTTGCATAGCAAAGCAGAGTTGGTTTTTTTTATTTTCTTCCCACTGTTGCAAAAGAAATTAATTTGTTGCTAGTTGCTATGCATTGGCAAGATTTCTGCATAAAGAATGTAAGCCATCTATCTTTGTATTCAAGATATAGTTAATCTGGCAGTTAAATACTTTGGAAACATTTTGATGACTTATCTGGAAAAGCAGCTTTGTATTTTCAAAGACAACTCAGAACTGTATTCTGTATTGCGAGAGGAAGATAAAAGATATATGAAGTGTTTGTTTCAAGTGATACTATTAATTTAAAGATCAGAATGTAACCCCATCCAAGCAATTATTGTGGAAAAAACAGGACAAAAATCCTTATACAACTTTCTGACACGGTTTCTATTTGGGAAACAAAATAACTATATTACAGTTATAGTCTAATGGATTGCAAGCTGTTTTATTAGAGTCAGCTGAATCCTGTTTAGCATGAAAAAGAACTCTGTTTGCTATCAAGAACACATTTACATTAATATGACTTTGACAAAGTAAAATAAAATCGCATTAAGATGATGTAAGTAGATAAGACACTGAAATCTCCGTGAGATAGTTTTGGCATGCCAATTAAGAGTCAAGTCCCTACAGGAAAGAAACATATTTTTATACAAAGTATCCATGTGGTTTTAAGTCATAGAGTGGCCAAAATTAATCCTATACTTAAAATATTTCCAGCCAGTGAAAAGAGAAAGTTTATTATTATTATTTTTATTTTTGCCTCGAAAGGTAAAATTTCTGATAAATGACATTTTTATTTGCAATAATACAAACAAGTTTTGTTCTCTGCACTAGGCTGTAATCATCCTGATTATTGCAAGGGACTTTCCAATATAGAGCAGCTGAAAACAAGGTTTTAGATTACATGGTAATTTAGGAATGCATGAAAAGCCAAGCAGTCACCATAACAGAGCACTGCACAAACTTCATGGCTTTTACAGGAAAACATAACATATGTTTTGTGATTCATTAGAATGATTTTTCAAGTTTTTTTGGTCAAAAACTATGTTGAGCTCTGCTAGTGATCCTATATTTAGGGAATCTTACTCTTGAAAAATGACGACTACAACACCATCCCCCCACTTTGATGTCTCTCCTTTTAGTTTGGTCATTAAAGCTCAGCAGTGATGGATGGTGATAATTCTGTGTGGTTTATGAGTAATCAGGCCTTGGCAGCCACAATATTTCTTTTGTAGTGAAACTTTAATATTCCTTTGGTCGTGCATAAACTTTTTCTGCTTTTGGAATTATGCTGCATAAGCTACCCACTAAGCATTACAAAACAGATACTGCCAAAAAGCTGGTGTTTTATGTAACACCTGACAAGGTGATGCTTCCCCCCAGGACAAGAGTAGCAGCCCTTCTGTGGTCAGGGCTATATTCACAGGAGGAGCCCTTGCAAGGGGAGAGGAATTTTTTGGCTGTGCCCTAAGGCCCCACGGCAGGGCACCCCAGATGAAACCCGCACTCTCCTCCCCTTTCACATATTTTTAGTGAACTTGCTGCAGCAAACACCAGGTGTCTCCACTTAGCTGGGCTACAGCTCAAAAAAGGGACCTGCTACCGAAAAAAAAAAAAAAAATTGTTCTTTCCATGGCTTCTATTGTGCTTGTTACAATGCTGCATGCGAGGACGAGGATGTACAGACGCAATATATTCATATATTATTTTGTCACTCAAGATGCGTCTTTCAGGCAAGGCAGGACTTTCCAGAGTTTGAAATAATCCAAATTCAATCACTTTAAAGCTGCTACAATATGCAAGTCCTGGCAGCCGTTTTAAATTAATGGAACATCAGATGTGCTCTGATCCTCTCAATTTCCTTAGGCAAGGGAAATTCTGTTGCAGTGGTAGCGGGAGGGGAAATATTGGGCTATCAGTAAAATAAATATCAGCTTTTGTCTTCTGATAGAAAAATGAATATGGCAAAAAAAAGATACAGAATTTATTGCTCTGTAATAACTGTCTATTTCTATATGTGGTAAGGATTATCTTAGTAGTTTGGACAAGTGAACTCTGCACAGTCTGATCCACAGGAATGGACATTAAATAAAACCAAAATACAAAACTGTTTTTTATTTGGTGTATTACAAATACAGCTCAATAGTTTCCTTGCATGTTGATATTAATTTATTGTGCCTGCTCATGTGTTATCAATAAAAATATTAAAATTCTCATCTTGAAAGTCTAGTTCCAGAGGACAGATTGGATTTTTGCAAGAACTAGGGGAAGCGGGGGGGAAGAGGGAGGAGGGAGGAGGCAGGGAGAGAAAATTGGAAAAAAAACTCCACAGCAAGATGCGAGCCTAAGGTTTGGAGTTTACTTAGAAAGCGTATACATTCATTTGGTCTGTCTAAAGATTTGCAGACTTCAGAACCTTTTGATCAAACCTGGGCTGTGTTTTGAGAATACTTGCCCTGAAATGTGGTTTTTAAGATGCAATTCAGTAGCTTTTGCTTTTGAAATACAAACAAACCCAAAAATTCAAATTAATGCTCTGAAGCCTGCATAAAAAGCACAGGCTTTTATAGTGCATGGTTTCTGCTGATCTGTAGAGCTAATCAGCCAGGCCTGTGTCCTGGCTTCAAGGCATAGTCTTTCTTTTCCTGAAACAAAAACGCAATACAAGTTGTCAGAGTTAAATTGAGGACAATTTCTTTAATTCTGATTTTTCAGCTACTTGCTTTATATGAGGAGAACTTGGCTTCTTCCATGGTAACTGGACTCACATTGCCAGACAATATGTTTAAAAGTTATTTTTTTAAATGCTGGGGTTTGAAGGCTCTTAAATCCTTTGATGTAAATGAAAATAAAATCATAGTCTGGAACATAACAGAGAATTTTATAAAAGCATGAATCATACTACAGCATAGAGTAAAACTATTTTCTGTCCTCTGCACTTGCCTTCTCTACACATACTGATATTTGATATTTATGGGTGGCAATTAGAGGTTCTCTCAGGTAGTCCCAGTGCCTCCTGCCAAGCTCTGTATGCAGTTACTGCCTTGCAGTTTATGGCTGAGATTTCTACAGCCTTGCTGCTTTTCTCATTTCAATATGGCTTTTCAAGTAAGTCTGATTAAAACAAAGCAAAGCAGAAGCAAAATGTCTCAAATTCCAAGTATGTAATGTCGTGGCAACAAAACTTAGACCAATTACTGTCTCAGAGTAGGAAAACTAGTGTCAAGCTAGAGATGTTGCAATAAAATTACAGAAAAACTCTGATAGCCACTCTGGAAAATCCAGCCACTGTTTTCTGCCAGACCTGGGGCAGAGCTCCAGTCCAGCCCCAGCTGATCTCCAAAAGCTGGTCCACTGGGTTTCAGAAGTGCAGCCAGCATACAGATGCCAGGTTTCAAATACAAGATGAAGAAAGGCCAGCTGAAATATGTGGTTTTTTTATCAGATTTTCATGTTGTATAATTTCAGCTTAATGCTAAATGGAGAGCATCCCATCCCAAATCTGCCAGCAGAAGTGTGCTTCCCCTATGCCTGCTTGGAATAAAGGTTAGTGTCTTGCAGGATGCCCCCTCAGGATGGGCACTAAGCAGGGACAGCAGGTACAGAACCCCAGGGCATCTTTCAATGCTCCCCAAACAAAGGCAGCAGTGAAATTGGCTGAGGATACTCTCCTCAGTCCAAAGGGCTCCCTGAGATCTCCTGCCAAGCCAACTGCCTGGCATCTGCAAGGGTGCAGCAGCATGGCTAATGGCAGCCAGATACCTTGGTCCTTCATCCCAGTGGTCATCCCAAGGGAGAGCTGTGGGACACAGCCTGTCAGTGTCCCTGCTGGCAAGCAGATACGTGCTATGGCGAGAAGGGGTACTGTGGCCTTGAGGGGTGCCATGGATGTTACCAGATCAGGCTTCTATTCTCCAAGATCCTGTCATGGTTTTTGTCCCAAAAAAGGCTGTGATCAGCAAGAAATATATTCCAGATTTGTTTACTTTGCACAGTTTCCTCCTGGTGAGTCTGAAGGCAATGCAGGATGATTCCCACAGTTACACCCACCACCAAATCATGACAGCACAAACAGTCAAGATCAAAGTTCATCCTACCTTTATGAACCAGGCATTGAACTCCCATGTCTGGATCTTTCTGTTTTTGAAACTCCATTGCCTTCATTGGAGTTTTAAGGTAAAGAATTTGGAGATTTGTACCTAAATAAAAAGTACCAAATTAATATAGCAGCATGGTAGAGTTTCCATTTACTGCACACGACAGTCAGGATATTCAGACTTATGGCTCCCACTGCAATTGTAATTCCGTTTCCTTGCTCATACATAATGCTTTTATCTACTCTGAATGAGGTTATTTTTAGTTCCTTAACCAGGCCATATAATTCAGCTGTTACAGCTTCCATAGGAACAATATCTTGGAATTTCCTGCCTTTAATTTGGACTAACTCCTGTCTATATGCATTACATTAGCAATGTTTCCAACTTGTGTGGTGACTATAAAATCAATCATTACATACATACACACTACATATATATTTATAATGCTTGACTACCATTTACAGAAGTAACATCTCAAAGTAATGTTAGGATCGCCTCTGGATAAATGCAACAGCCTCAGCTGGGCTGCCTCCTCTATGTTCCAGCCTTTGCAGCTGGGCTGTTGGCTGTGAAGAAAATTCTCCTGCCTATGCAGGAGGAGACAACAAATAGGAACCTGCCTCAAGTCCTTCCCTATCTTTTTTGCCATAAGGACTTCTCCTGTTGCCTGACCACAGGAAGAAGATGATCCTCAGGACAGAGATGCCTCTGGTGCACACAACAGGACCCTGGGTGCTGCAGAAGTGCACTGGTGGAGCTCACCCAGATGCTCCATTGCTCTGAGCTGTGCCCAGCCTGTGCAGAGAGATTGCTATGGCTGCCTCTATTCTGTGATGAAACCAGGCAGGACATTCAGCAGCCGAGCACTGAAGCTTCCCAATTAGTCATCCTGGAGTGCACCAACAGATGGCTGGTTCTATTTTTGCCTCCCTTACTCCAGGCCCACTCATTCAGTGCAGTCTTTTTGATTACGCAGACCCATGTGCCCAAAACCTCGTCCCCTTTCTCCTGAGTGTGTCAGTTGGTCTGACAAGAGATGTTATCTTTCTCTAAACCACTACTCTAGAGTTTCATCATTTGTTTTGTGTCACAGAAGAACAACTGCAGTTTGACTGTGCTCATACTTAGCAGTTCCTGTGAGCTTCAGACCAACAGCTCTTCACTGAAGTGCAAATTTTATCTCTCCCTTGCCCCAGAGCCACCCCTCCTACAGACCAGCAAGCCAAGCTGGAGAGGAAGGGCATCAAGATGCAGCAAAAGGCAAAAAAAGTTTCTGCACAAGACCTAATAAAAATCCCTTTCTCGGTTTCCTCCGTCAAAAGCCCAGGTCCTCAGAATTCAATATACAGCAAGGCCAAAAATATATGCATAGGCAGAGCAACCCAAGAGTGACAGGTTATTATATTCCTTCTCAATTGTCTCTGCATTTTCTTCTCACCCCAAAAGTTCTTTGACTTTGTATTTTCAAACTAAGAGTGTTCTAATTTATAGAACAAAGAGAAACAAAGTTCAAAACCAAGACCAACATAAGGCTGGGTTAGGTATCTCCAGCATAACTCTGGGGGACCAAGCTGTGCTCTATGGGAGTGGTAGGAGCCCAGCCAAGGGACTGAGCAGAGTCAGCACCACATGCAGCCATTGCTGGAAGGATCTCAGCCTGGAACCCTCTGTTGTTATGCTACTTAGGAGAAGAGCTCTCACATATGTATCTCCTGTTGACTTGTGATTGACGGTCTTATAGAAAAACAGCATCAATAATAAGTAAGTAGCAAAAAATGTGTTCTATCTCTCCAGCCCTGGCTATTAACAAAGACTATCAGATGGTCCAAAATTACTTCACCTTAGTCATGTTGATTTTTACCAGCTGGGAATCTGGCCCAGGTTTCCTATGGTTCCTGAGGGAAATAAACCATATAGTATCATGGCTGAGCTGACTGCACATAAACCACAATATCCACAAAATGTGGCTGGATAGAGAATGAGGATATTTGCATTGACCAGTGCAGTTTAGCAAGTGAGAAAAAAATATCCAGCCACAGAGGGCTGCTGCTGGCTTGGCTGGGACTCTGGCACCCTCTCTGTATGAACTCCAGCTTTCTAGAGAGTCTGCAAGAAGATATAGTCCAAGGTAGAGCAGGCAGTGCCAGTGACACAGTGGATGCATATGTTCCCAGGAATACTTAGGGGCAGCCTGGCACTCTGGCAGGGACTAGAAGCTGCACAGCACATGCACATGCAGCCACAGCTATCATTAGGGCTTTGCTGCTTTGGCACCTCTTCCTAATTTACTTAATTTCTATTTATGCCATTCTATTTCTGTTTTGAGCCTTTATCAGATTTTGGCATGTTTTGCATAGAGCCAAACTTTGAAAGGAGGCTCTGGAAAGAAGTAATTTTAAGAGGTTAAAAATAATGTCAGGGCACTCGGAGGGGTGATTCCCTGGAGAGGGATGGTCACTGTAACAACAAAAAGGCAACTGAACCAGTTCATAGGAGTAAGCCAGTGCTCTCCTGTCTGGAAATGCAGGTCCCTGAGGGTTTGTGGAATGTGCTTGGACAATCTGTGAAACGTAATGGGGAAAAAACAACCTTGATGACAGCAGTTTTCTACACCTGCATCTAAACCTGCATTGGAAATGGAGGGAAAGGTCTGGAAAGCAAGAGAGGTCAGAATCTACAGCATAAGTATGTTGCAGCTCTGTCTCTGAGATAGCCAGTAATTGTGTCCAATTTATAAGTACTTCTGAAATAAACTACTTTGTTACTGCAGTCATTCTGCAAAGCACAGGCAGGGATGCGAGGTAAAGCTCTCTTTTCCTTGCCTCCATCTTTGACCCAGTGACCTGCTTGGTGTGGCTTGGCTGGAGGACATACAGAGGGAGCTCCTGAGAAGCAGCTTCTAGGGAAGACACATGCTGTGTTTGAACAGCCCTGATCAGCAGTAGCAGTGGTTAAACTCCAAGAGCTCCAATACAAGTAGCAGATGAGAACACAGCTGTTGATGTTGACATGTTACTGGCCTTATGGAATGATGATAAACAACTGGAAATGCACATGATGCAATGGGGAATACGGCTTGAGTGAAGAATTTCAAGCTTACTGGAACGTCACAAATGAAAGGGCAATCAACTGAGGATGCTGAATTCTTCCTTTATAAATAATTTGTAGACCCTTTCACTGCTTCATACTCTAATGGACATCAGTCCCCTGGCTTTTGGAAGACACTCATGGCAAGACTGCAGGCTTCCAGGCTGACACTGTTTCTCAGTGAATGATGCAGAATGGATCCACAGATCTTCCTTCTTGGAGGACCTTGCTTGCTTTCTTCCCCAAACAATTATACGATTAGCGAGTGCTCTGGCCAGCAGCCCCAAGCTTCGGACCACATTGCTCCCTACATATTTCCAAGGCCAGGAGGGCACTGACATCTGTAGGACATCACTTCCTAGTCTAATCAGCTACTTAAGGACTGAAACCTCTTCTAGAGTTACCTTAAAACTGGGGAGCTTGTTTCTGTATTGCCATGGCACTGATGCTTAGTGAGGCTGACCTAGAAAAGAGGCCAGACAGAGTTAAAGAATAAAGTAAGTATTTATTATAATAAATAAAACAAAACCAGCTCCAGTGTTGTACTCTGCCATCAGTTTTAATTGTTGCTGCTCTGAAGAAAGCCTTTATTCAGTACAATTGCCTACTCCACAGTGACATCACCCAAGGCTGTGTAAAAAAAGCACAGCCTGGAGTAGTCAGCCATGTGATGATGTATAAATAGCACTGACAGAACAAAATTATAAACTCTAGTGGAACATCTGAGATAAAGCTTGCAAGTTGCTGATTCATCTAAGATATTGGCTTGAGGGATGGCATGAGGTTCAGCTACAATAAACATTCTCAGCTAAAAGCATATTACTTCACCATGAATCAGCTCCTGAGATCTTTAGTTCTTTTCAGAAAAGTACCTGTTTCTTCCTGCTTCAGTCCTCCATTACTGAATACATGAATTATAGGCTTGATTTTTTTCTGCTTCCTTTATGCTGAAATATGCCACAATCACAGAGTTCTTTAAGGTTTTATATACACACAGGAAAAGTAACTGCCTTCCGAGTGCTTGGTAACAGCAAGGTTTATGTTATTGTTCACAGCTCTGTTTCTACTTTGCCTGCCACTAGAAAAACAAACAAGAGACCATAATTTCAATAAACCTGGAAATACTGAGCCATACTTCCAACATATCTGAGTAGGTAATGACTATATCATTTTATGGCTTTCAATAAGATCCATGCCAGGTCAATTACATGTCAATGTACAATGAGGTTTTAAAATGAACAAAAGGAAACCTCATACCTTCATGCTGGATGTCCATGGACTGCAAGTGACAGAGATGAGCTCTACCAAACATGATTGCTTTGCAGTTTGGCACCCATGATTGCACTTACTGGTAACTTACTGAATTTCTGTGTGCCAGCAACTCAAGTCCACCCTGTGTTCCTCCACAGCACAATCCTACACTGTGATCAACACCCATGTGAGCATCAACTACAGGGACATCCTGCCCCATTGGAGCAGCTTGCTTGGTACAGGCAGAGCACTTCATCTGCTGACTGTGTCTCAGTTTCATCAGAGCTGCTCATTCAGAACCATTACATTAAGCAAGGCTTATACAATTACAGAACTTTGTATTAATTTTTAAAACTTGCAGATGTTGCAATCTGTACATATGGGAATAGTGCCAGATGTTATGATGACAGAAAAGAGTTATATTGGCCAGATATTAAAAGTAAGGGAGTAGGAAAAGAAAAATCTCATCCTACCACTACCAAGGCACTGTATCTGGTTTTGCACACAGCTTCTGGTTAACAGCTTTGCCTTTCTGATAGTGAGTTAATTAGCTAATGTTTTTATGAGCACAAAACCAATAAAATTGTATGGGGGAAAATGACAATAAATTACAATAAAAATCCCTTATTTGCTTTAGATGTGCTTTTATATCCACTAAATCCTTCTTGCTCTGCCCAGAGAAGACCTTTCAGCACTGAGTTTCAGATGGCAATGCCAGTATATGATCCTACATATCTGCAGCTTGTGTCAGCATCCTTCTGCAGGGTGTGCATCTTTTGGGATGCTGCTGCATTGCTGTGCAGCGGCTCAGAGAATGTGCAGCTCCTGGGTTATTTTGGCTGAGGCTCTGGAGGATAAACAGGCTGAGGAGCTTTGCAGAGAGCATTGAAGTGATGCTCAATGATTTGCATAAGCAACATATGTTTTATATTATCAACATCTCCTTCATATTCCAATTGTATGTCAGTACTACTAGAGCCTACTGATGCAAAGACCAGCTCCAGCTTTGAAGCTTGGGACAATACCAAAATAATCTGCTATTTGTTTGTGATAGTAATAAAATCTACCATCAACTACTATTTGATTGTGGCCTTAACAAGAAAACTGGCCAAAGGAAATCTCCTCAGTGAACTGAAGATGAAGGAAGCGGATGGTTGACTGTGTGTGATCTAGTCCAAGAAGCTGATGGTTATGCTTTAAGTTTTCAATTATTTCAGATCCAAGCTTTCCAAAAGACTGCCTGGAGGACTGCAAGAGATCGTAGCATTCACTTTGTCCCTGGATAAAGCTTTGAGAGATGGTGTAGAGCCAAACACTACAATTGCAGTTTTCCTTAATCCATCAGAAGCAGCCAAGGAGCAAGGGCACTTGCACTGCCTCAGCACAGCAGGCTCTCCCAGTTGCTGTCTTCCCCAGGCATCACTCCATGTTTTTCCTGTGTCCCTGCCTCTACTCCTTCTGCCACATGTTCAGTTGTGTGGATTATCTTGTGCTTGGGGCTGGAAGAATTGTGCCCTTTTACTGTACTATGAAGCCATCTGGGGAAACTGCAGCTGCATGTGCAAAATCACCAGGTAGTTCTGAACAGAGATTTGTGCCACTGCAACTATAGGCATGTAAATGGGAAGAAATCAAAGAAATTGCACACAGTTCTTACACATTAAGGTTACATTTCTGAGGTAGAAAAAAGCTGGTTTATAGAGCACACCTAAGCAGGCAATTCCAACTCCTGGCATCTCTGCCCTAGTATCTCCACCACTGGTGAGCATGTGAAAGTAGTGTTGTCTCACCCAGCCATGGATTTTACCACAGAGCATGTCACAGAATACCATAGACTCAGAAAAATTGTGGCCCATTTCATTCCCATGCCTGGCTCAATGGAATATTTCTGATTATTTTCACAGCATTCTGTAAGGGTTGTTTCTTTTCCTGCTGCTTGAAACAGAAAAGCTCCTAATATGTTCCTGACACCTTATGAAGTTAATGTGACTTATTCTTTATCACCAAGAGAATGATACTGGAATGAAAGTGATGATTTTTTTTCCTTCAAGTTTCTTAATATTCAGTCCTCCTATGGCATAAGGGAGTAAACTCTCAATTACACAAGGGCAAATAGCAAAAAAACATTCAAAGTCAATAGAGTTATTCTGGACACCTGAGTAATTTCTCCCTTGGTATGACTCAGTCTCCAAAATCCACTCTGAATATCCTTAATAACTATTTGGTATTCACCTACATTTTTAGCTTTCTCATAATTCTAATTTTTCCATGTTTCACAAATAGCTGGAGTCAGTTTTTTTCAGATGATGCTGTTTCCCCAACTTGGCTTCCCTATGAATAACTATCATCACTACGCTACTTTTGCTCAAATGTTTCATTTTTAACAATAAACATTTATCCCAGATGTCTTATTTTCAGCTTCATTAAATGTTTTACAAGTTCATCCTGAGCCATGTCAATATTTACTCTGGATGTGGTTTCGTATCCTTTCATTTCTAAGACCAGAATTCTACAGACAAGCTTATTGTTCCTGACTTGACTTCTACCAGTCATAGCTTAAAACTTTTTTTTTTGATGTATTAAACAAAATCCAAATTCACCCAGCCATTCACTTTGCTGTGTGCTGCCAGCTATTCCCATTCCAAATATCTCTGAGCAGATTCACTTCAAATTCTGTGTACACACAGGCCCCAACTCAGTTACTGTGAGGTAATTTCAAAGCTATTTAATAAAAGCAATCAGCAGAAGAGAAAGCAGAAACCAGATATCAACCTTTTGGGCACAGAACCACAACAGACCATTTCCACTGACCTTTTGCATTGTAGAAAAATGTGTCAGGAAACAGAAGAGGTTGCCAGGCCCTGCAGGGTTGTGTTGGCCTTCACTGTGCAAGCCCAGATGCTCTTCTGGGAGACGGGACTGTGCTTCCTCACTCCAGCTCTCTCCTCTGCTCCTGAGCAGCAGGGCTGACTTGTTCTGAGTCAAGGGGCACCTGAGGCATCTCAGCATGCTCTTCCCCAAGCAGTCCTGAGCTTCTGCCCACAGCCCTCCACACCCAGACTGCTCCTCACTGTTATCAGAGCTCCTCATGCTTGCTTGAGGGAAATTCTTCATGTACAAGACCACAAGGAGCAAAAGTTTGATAAGCAGAATTTTCTTCATAATTTTCTGGATCTTTACACTGAGTTTACTTCAGGTCTTGTTTCAAAGCAGTAGCCAAAAAATGTAGTTTGGGATTCAATATATTTATATTTTAGATCCACATACTGTCCTGGAATATAACATTTTTAATTTTATATTGGATATAAAAAAGCAAAGGTGTCAAGCTGAGAAAGTGCTTTGAAAATAACAAAAGACTTCATATGGGATCGTTTGAGGTCATTTTATATTTTGTTCCTGACTGTATTTAAAATATGTCCTTTCCATTTGAAATGCCTTTGTCAGTCACTGAAATCTGCAGTGCAGACTGGCAGGGCAGCTGAGCATACACCACAAAGGGCTATACATAGAAAAAAGCATTCAGAGTTTTGGGCACATCCAAAGTAAATTTTATACTTGTGCCAGCAACCCATATTTGTCAAGAGGTGTCAACATGGCCTAGAGAAGTAGTAAGCCACGTTCTTGTGAGAGGGGAGACAATTTCATATCATACCAACTTCCCTGAGTTTGGTTCTCCTATGAGCAGGTCAAGGAGATGGCTTTAGATGTTACTCCAGGTCTGCAACAGTTTTCATCAGAAATCCAGGATATTGAGCTGAATTCACAGTGCAACCATGTCATCGATGGCCACACATCATTGTGCAGCAGATTCATGGGGCTAGTTTAGACATCCCTTGCTTGGGTGCTTTGACAACTGCAGCACAAATAAATAATTGCTGTAGTCAGCTCACATGCTGTTGCTAGCATCCCAGAAAGAGCATGTACACACAGTGAAATGCAGGTAATATTTCTGCGTACCCTTGACCCAACTCCAGCTCACACACTGCTTCCCTGTGCTTTGACCCAAAAAGCTGTACTGCTGACAGGACAGCTGAAGTTTTATTCGGTTTGGAAGGAATTTGCTCAGTTCTAAAGCAGAGGTGATAGGTTTCCTCTTTTGGACTAAGCTAGAATCAGAGAGATGAGCTTGTAACAGGGCTATTTTCATTCCCTTCTCTGACCTATGTCCCCTGCATATTCACTCCAGTGAGAAAAAAGCAGCTTGAGGGACCACTGTCTCCCACAAACACACAGCCAGAAGATAAAAGGGAATGGTAGACTACTACATGAAATGCAAGTTTCATGTTAATGATCACTTACAGAGACCTAACATATGATTCTATGCAGGGCATTGTCAGAGGTTTTGCTCTGTGGTTTTTGTTTTGCATGTGTATTTAGGAGCTTTTTCCTCTTAGAGGATAATGTTCAGGTTTTAAAATTTATATTAATCTGTCACTACATTCATCTGTCACTCTTTGAATGGGCTTCTTTTTTTAATAAAGTGGGTTTTTTTATTTTTCATGTGCTGTTATATCAGAATGGAGTATTTAGAATAAGCCCCTTCCACAGAAGTGCTGCACAGGATGGGAAGACATGTAGGAAGGCAGCTTTTTATAAAGAATGATCTCTTTTGACCCAAACAACTAATCAGAGTTTTAGATGTTTTATATTTACCCTGGCTGAAGACTGTCAAAGGATCTTCACTGCAAATCTCTCTGCTTCATTTCCAGAGCAAAGAACCCACAAGGGACAGAGGTTTTCCTGGCATATCCTCTGCAAAAGCTCTCAGGGTGAGACTTTCGTTTTGGTTTTTTGTTGGTTTGGTTTTTTTTCACCTCTGTTTGGCCTGGGGTACTACTCTGAAAAAGTTATGAATTGCTCCCTTCAGAGAAAAGGTCTTTGACAGGCTGTGCTGGGCACCATCAGATGTCCTCTCCCAGCTCTCTATCCTACCTTCCAGACAGAGGGTACTCCAGGCAGCAAATACCCACTTCCACCTCCCTGTCTGGTGTGGGTGTGAAAATCTCCCTGTGAGATGCAGCCTGACCTTCTATATCTGCCTGGAATACGGACGTGCTGAGTGTGCTCTGCTTCATGACCCCAGTGAAATGACATCAGGTTACTGTGCCCTGATCAATCAGTGTGTTTACTTCCTCTCCTTCACTCTTTTCCTGTATACCTTCAATTATTTGTTACTGTTATCTTATTATCCTATTATCCTCAATTGTTTTGTTTTTCTTCACATCAAAATACTAGTAACTTTTTCCTGATGCTAAATATGAGCATTTAATTTTCTAACACACTTGAGCTTTACATGTAATATTTCACACAGGGCCCATGATTTCAGTGCTGATTGTAAGATAGAGTCATGCTATTCAACCTGAGTTCTGTTTTCTCCGCAGCTCCATGAATTTCCATTTCACTCATCTTCACTCCCACCAGCCATTCTGCATTTAGCCATATGATTGCTTTCCTCCTAGAACAGAGGGGGCAATCACTCAGCCTGCAGGTCATACCTAGATTATCTTTAATCACTGTGCAGCTTTGCTGACTGCAATCCCATTTCTTCTTTCAGAATGAGGGAAAAACCCTCAATGAAAAGACAGCGAGTCTTTTCATAGATAATTCTGAATTGGTCACAGAAAAAAAGTTCAAGGCTCAATTCTTACTACCAGTCTCTCCAGTGGAAACACAGGGCAACTCCAGTAAAATCAGTGGGACTGCAATGGCGTAGCCAAGATCCAGATAGAGTTTTGGAAATAGACTGCTCTGAGCATTTCTTTTTATTAGACATCTCATCTCCTGCTTTATGAGTTATTTTGAAGGTTTACTATACTCAAGTAGAAGCAGGAGTTCAGATTTTGAACTTTGATCACTCATAGTTTATTCAATAATTTTAATAAAATTTCAAAAGATTCCCTTCCATCCAAGAACATTCCGTTTGATTAATCAATTGAATTTGATTTTTTTCTTCATGAAGAATACAAACCAGTGTACTCTTCCAGTTATTTCCAGGCAGCTTCATGGCACACAACAGAACAATTTTCTAAGAGCTATGATCAGAAATGTTAATAAAATACTCAACAGTGTAGAATATTTTGCTTCCTTAAAAAAAAAAGCTACCCAATAACGACATATTTTTAATGTAATCAGCATACTTTCCAAATAACATAGTCAATGAAACAGAGTTGTCTTAAACAGCTTTCTTCACATTCACAGCTGTAACAGCTGCAGTAGCAGCTCTGTTAGGCTTCATTTTATTCAGTGTGCAGGATCAACATAAAATCTAGGCTGAAAATTAAAGGGAGTAAATGTCTTCCTGACAGTCAAAAGAATGATTTCGGTCCAAGAGTATTTCTGGCCACAGCTCACTTTCAAAAGCAGCTTTGTAATTTGTGCCTGGCTTAGTCCCAGTAAGTTGTATTATGATTTGTTACATTTTCTATAGAACCAGGAGACCATTTATTAGCCTCAATGTATTGTATTAAGCTTCAATTATGTAATCGGCATTATTCCACTCAATATCCAAAGCTTTGTAAGAAAGTTTTAGTTCTGGAAAGAAAGGTACAACGTTCTCAAATGATTTTGAGGAAGATCAAACTCCCCTCTTTTTTTTTGCTAGTTGAAAGAGGGAAGGTTCCTTCTTGATAGAAATCATGAATAATTTGAATAGATTTTTTTTCCTAAAGAAAAAACCCCCTCCTTTTTCTTTGAAAGCCATTGATAGCTTAGGATTCAAGCAAAAAAAGAATAAAAGAAGAAATAATAGTTTCTTTCCAGGATAGAACGTGATAGGTATGCTGCCAAATTAGCAAGATTTTAATTTAATTGTAACTGAGGAGTGCATAAGTGATTTTCCAGCTTATGAGTTAGGAATGGGGGTCTCTCCCACATGTGGCAGAGGAGGGGCAGGTCCTTCTAAGACCCCCTTGAGGCTGGGTTTGCAGCTGGTGCATGATACCCAACTGCCTGTTGCGTGCTCTTCATGACTCAACAACACAGACTACTGATACCTCATCAAATCCCAAGACATCTGCATCTCCCAGATGAACTGCCACTGAATAAATGGTTAACTGGTTATCAGACTGCCTAACAATAACTGATAACCAGTTATCTAGCATCACCCTCCTTCTATTGTCCCTTAGAGTTTGTTCAAATAAACCATAGATTTTAAAAAGCACTGACACCTAAATAAAAATTGATCAGCTCCAAGCAATTTCACCCTTCACAAGCCATTTTAGATAATTGAAGGCTTCAGCTCCCAGCTCTCAGAAGCTTCTCCAGCTCTCAATCATGTGTGAATTTTCCTCTGCTCTCTGTCAACAGTGAAACACAACAGTTCCTGTAACCACTGGGTGAAAGTCTGTCCAGCTGTTGCCTCTGATTTTTCTTTTTTTTTTAACTATTATCAAATACCCTGCTGCACACAATGCAAATACAACACATACAGCTGTTCTGCTTCAGAGGAGCAAAGCCAGTTACTCCAAGGTATTCTCAAGGAATAGAAAAGCAGTATTCTTGAGGCTGACAGATTTCTGAAATTATCTTTAATGTATGCTCAGTTTAACTGGTATTTTAGTGAAATGATTCTTTATGCCATCTGAGAAGAAAGTAGAAAGAAAATCAACAAGCTTTCTTGCAGATAGACTTCCAGTGGGAAAGTGCTGCCAAGGTTGCCCCCCCTGCCCATTACAAATCCAACCAATCCAAACACCACTGCTATGACTGGGTTAGACTACAGCTGTTGAATAGGTGTGCTTGAATCTATGTTTTGCCCTCTGTGAGAGCAAGGAAGAAGGAAGAAGGTGATGGATAATGCATTTTAACCACAACCATGCCATCCCATGGTTATTTTTGCAGTACAAATGAATTGTGTCAGGATGAGCTACATTTGCATTTCATTCACCAATTCCACTCAGATAAGCAGTTAAGCACTATTATTTTTCAAGTTAAGACAAAAGAAGTTGGATTCCCAGTTTATCAAAACAAACATGAGCAGAAGCAAAATGCATATGCAAGTAGCACATTCATTGCATCAAGAGAAATAAGGCATCAAGCCAGAACCTGATCTTGTTTGCCACTGTGTAAATGATGAGTAAGTCTGCTAGGGTCAGCAGAGCAGCGGAGTCACATGAGTCACAGCACAGTGCTCTTTGAAAAGATTGCTCCATGGCTAAAAATACCACTACAGTCACTTCAAGAAAAGCTCTGAGTCAACTTCTAATAAATGCTGGCAGTGATGTGGAGCTCTGGGCATTCATAAAGGCAGAACAATGAACAGGAATTAACAAGTGGCCTTAAAAATATATTGAAGAGAATGGAAGTTTTTTCTGTGCAAGAACTGAAGAATCAGACCTTTGGTAGTAAAAATCATGACAAAATTTTTCCACCACACACATTTAGCCACCTTTCAAGTGGGCCTGGGGAGAAAAAAAAGTAGAAAAGACACAAAACTCAACAGACCAGGTTCATGCAAGTTACCACTCAGGTCTGTGAAAACGTGGAGTTTGTTTCACTGTATTTTTTACCAGGCTTGTCCCACTAAATGATGACTTGCACCGCTCAGGGAAATGCAATAGTGAATCTACTGTTTTCAGTGAGTATGGACTGCCACACTGACAGAAGCCAATCCAACACTACATCCCTGCGATTAAGCAAAACAGTAATTCCAATGAATACTTTTTATATCTCCATCTGATACACACAGTGCTGAATCTGGAAAAATAAGAGCTCAATAAACCATAAAAGAAATGCCCTTTGATATTTTCTTTTTTTTCAGTGGGGCCATAATTTAGTGCTCTTACAACAGTAGTTTCAAGTAACCAAAATCGCTTATCAAGTGTATGTTTCAAATACATTCTGTACCAACAAAGTCCTGAATTAGAAGAGATTTCATAATTCCTTATGAATTGCTTTCCTACCCAGTCTTTCCACTGGAAACCAGATTAAATGAGTATTATTTCTTCTTAAGTGCTTTTACAGATCGTTTATCTTAGATTTATGAGTATCATCCTACTTTAGAAGGTATTAGACAGCTTTAACATTTGACACGTATTCTCTAAATCATTTATAGTGCTCTCCTTTTGCACTAGACGATTGGTAATCTTCTCAATATTAGGTTTTATTGACAATGCACCATATAGAGTCCTTATTATATGGTAATGATTTAAGATAGGGGAAGGATTGGGAACTAATAAATCCAAAAGCTCATTTTTGATTGTTGACACAGAGCTGAGGAATAATGTGCATCCATCTAAATCACTCTGTTTCTCAATACCATCACAAACACACGTTTAACTTACTCAGAACACAAGGCAGGGATGTGCAAACATCTCCCAATTCTTGCTTTGAACCTGATGGATTCATGCTTAAAATTCTGTTTTTATTCAGAGAAAACCCCCAGCAGAAGTGAGGCTCCTCCATGGTGTGGAAGCATCAGCAGCCACCTTTCAGCATGTGGGAGGAGCAGAGTTTCATCCTGGCTGTCCAGGCTCCTGCCCAGCTCCCCTGGCCCATCACTAGCTGCTGCTGCTGTTGCCCCAGCCCCTGCCCAGCTCTGTCACACCTGAGTCATGTCATGGTAAAGATGCCTAGCGAGATCAAGAAGCATTTTGTCTGAGTAGGGAGTTAGTAAAACTGCGATGACCAGTTTAAAAATCATCCTCATGATTTGTATTTGGGAGACAGTATTGAAAGCTCACATATATAACAAAGACATAGCTTCACGTAGCCCTGCATAATAATAATTTCCCAGAAATACCAGCATTGATAGTAACAGAATTAACTTGAATAATTGATTCCCCTATTTCAATAGAAGATCAGTCCCCATATCTATATTACTCAAAGAAAATTACAGTAGAAGATAAAAAAATAAAGTGAGAGACTTTAGTAGCAAATTAACATCTTTCCACTGAGTTCTGCAGAATTAAAGTCTCATCTGCAATCCTGTAATCCAAAGGTATGTCTTTGAAATGCAGTCAGAAGATCTGTATCAATCCTGCTTTTGTAGTATGTCACTGGAAATGGTTTCTGGGGCATCGGAGCTGCATGATCTAGCAATTTGTTAAGTTGAAATGTGACATTTGAAAAAAAAGGCTGGAATGATCTCAGAGCAAAGCCAACACAAAAATTTGCATCCGTTTTTTATCCGGACAGATGCTGGGTAAGAAAACTCTAGTGAAATATTGAGGTTAGTGGCAAAACTGCCCTGTGACAACTGCATACCAGAACTGTCAACAGCAGGGAAGTACAACAAAGGGGTGTCTTCCTCTCACCTTGCTCATTCAGAAAACATCCCAAAATCCTAACTCAGGCTAGAGGGCTCTGAGGCTCACTCTGTTATTTTCAAATGAGTCAGTAACAGAGAAAGTGTTGCTACTAAACACTGAGCCCCCACCAAGCTCCAATCAATGTAAAACACCTCATTTGAAGCAAAGCATTGCTGTTGACTTGCCTTACTTCAGTGAGAACAGGTACAAATTTACTGGGAAAAATAAGGAGAAAAAGAAACTAAAACCAATATCCTCCCAAATGAGGGCTCCCCAGGGCGATACACACACTTCTGCCCTCATCATAATTTTTTAACACACTGTCAAACAGCAGAATTATCACAAGTTTCATTTTCCTTACCAGTGAAGCTAACTGCATTTAGAAATGTGCTCTCTACATATTTTTAAGATTGTTTCATCCACTCAGTTCCTAAATCAGCAAAATTTAATAATCTTCAGCATCTTCCTGCCATGAGTGAAATTTCTTTTACAACTGGAAAGAAAGGACAAGGTCAAGAAGGCTTGAGAAAATTTTTTAGCATTATCTGTAATATGAATTTGGCAGGAAAGAAATTGAGAACATTTCTTTTGAAAACAATCAAAGGGCAAAATTTCCTCTCAGAGCTGCATGGTAATTCACAACTTACAGGCTCCAAGGAAACTTGCTGCTCTGATGATTAAAATAGCAAACTATTTGCTGTTTGCCTAACAGACCAAAAATGGTAATTTTTCCTCCCTTTGTCAGTAGCTTTCTGTTCAGGCAGAGCCACTTGTGTGTCCCTTGATATACAAATGAACACTGAATGATGCATCTCTGCTCAGGAGGATTTATCCAAGTTAGATATAAAAAGAAGCAACAAACAGGGCATAAATTCTGGCTGAGTCCTGCAGAGACTAACAGATGCTTTCTCTTACCTGGATCTCAGATGCTCTGGCTGTACACGAAGTCAGTGTCTTCTTGGTTATCCACTATCAAGACACACAAGCCACTAATAGAGCTGAGAATCTTGAAAGCCACTGAGCTGAGGAAATTTGAGACTTCAGTATCCACTGCAGCTGGGGCTCATCAACAACAGAAAAATGATACTGTGGAACTTTATTGCCATTGAATAGTATGGTGGCCAGGAGCACAGCTGAGGTCAAAAAGGTTTAGACAAACTCTATGGGAACTGAATTAGCTGGGATAGATAATCCCTTGGACTGGGTTCCTGACACAGAGGGAATAAGCCTAAAGCCTTGAGAGGTGGGGTGCTGGCGGGATGCTAATGGAGTCATTCCATAATAAGTCATGTCCCTGTTCTACATTAGTGATCGGACCCCTGCCCTCAGATATCCATATGTAATGCTAGATTAACCACATCCCCAGGTCTTTGGAAGCAGCCCCTCAGACCATGAGGTCTCTGTGAACATTAAAATCTATCTTTGGGCACTCCATCGTACCTATCCCAATTTATTCTGCCATGCTTGACCTGGCTGAACGAGGAAAGAGAGGTCTCAGAATCCCACTGTGACAAAACTTCAATTTCAATCGATGAGTGCATACTCTGGTGTGTAGAAGGGCCCATAGCAGTCTGTGGGTCAGATGAAAGAGTCAACAGAAAGAAGCCAGCAGTATTCCTGTGTACCCATGAGAAGAAGAGAAAGAAGATAAAAGTAGAAGAAAAAAAGGAACATCAGTGTAGTGAAAAACTCCATGGAGAAACAGGACTTACCTATATTTTGGATTTTTGGGGATGCTTTCTCAAAACAGTGCTTCCACCAATGGACTTGGGGAGTGGTGTGATGGTGACCAATGAGATGGGGTGCACTACAGGGTCAGAAGGATATAGAAATGCTGTGTATGAGCACAATAATAGCCGTGGATGAAACTTCTGAAGAATATAACAGGTGACATTGTCCATCTCTACTACGACACTCTGGCTCCACAAGTTTCTAAAGCACTCATCCATGGAAGGGTTATGCCCTTATGATGCCCTGTTCCTATGCTCTTCACTAAGCATCTCCCACAGCCAATGCCAAAGGTAGCAGCCTGGGATACTTGGATCCTGCTCTGCTCAGATAAGATATTTTTTATGCTACAGTCAATGCAATCATAAAAACAGACAAGAAAAATTTTTGGCTTAAGTTGTAAAGATGTAAGATTTGAATATCAAGAAAATGTTGTATGAAAATTCTTCAGAAATGACTGTAAAGAGAGAAATGAAAACTTTGAGAGACTCATGTAGACCAACCCCAGTGAAGAGAGGCAAAATCCTGATGCCACCTATGCAGTAAGCAGAGGACCAGGCTTACC
This sequence comes from Anthoscopus minutus, assembly GCA_013399455.1. NCBI lineage: Eukaryota > Metazoa > Chordata > Aves > Passeriformes > Paridae > Anthoscopus > Anthoscopus minutus. The sequence goes on from VWYI01034032.1 coordinate 60,701, forward strand.
TAAAAAGGCGCTGAAAGCAACCTCCAGAGGCTCCTACCATGAATGACCATGCACACTGGCATCCTGAAGTGATAACAGCTCCACCAGCCTTTCTGCAGGAACACAGAAGTACCATGCTTATTGGGAGAATAACTTTTTTGGACCATCATTCCTCAAAGCCTCCTAATGTCCTCTTGTTCCCCCTACCCCACCTGGCTGGGGTGCTTGTAGCAACTCAGCTTTTCCTTTTCTGTTCTTTGAGTCAGCTGCAGAAACATTCAAAAACACATTCAAAATAGAAACATTCAAAAACACAACTCCCAGTGTTGCAGCTTGAATATCTGCTAGTAAAGTCCAGGGTAAAAAACCAAAAAGGATATTTGCATAATATCTACAGATGTTTATTTCAGTCACACGGTGAGATGTTCAGAGTCCCCAGCCATCCACATGTCCAGGGTCCAGGTTTCTCCTCTCCCCAGGGGCTGGGAGTCATCCTGGTCTTGGGGCAGTACAAATACCAGGGCCAATCAGAGAATAGGGAGGGGGTGGCTCAGAGACATAGGAACAGACATAGGAGGAGGGGAAGGAGCCAATGGGGTCCCAACAGCCTTTGGAGGGAAGATCCCTCTGTCCCCCCATCCCAGGGGATGCCCCCAGGGTCTCTACATCCCAGCAGGCCTAGGCAACTCTGTAAGTGAAGAATTCTGCACAAACCAGCCTCCTGTTTAAGGCTCTACATCTGAATGGGACTTGCAATTACATGAGTCACTGCAACTATCCTTTGATTTTGTTTTGTTTTGTTTTGTTTTTTGGCTTTTTGGGGTTTTTTTTGGGGTACATTTGATCTGAATCCACAACTACTGGAGCCCAAAGCACTCAAAGTGCCACAACAAAATGGACTGAAATGCTCATTCCAAACATTGTTTGGAGCTGCTCGTGGCAAGCAGCACAGTGTTTGGTCACTGTTGTCACTTCCTTGTGAAGGGTAGTGGAGAAGCAGAGGGGATTTCACCTTGAACACAGCTGATAGAACTTTGTGGTTCTCTTCTACACCCTTCTGGGTCAGCCCAAGGTCAAACCTGTGCTCCAGAAACTTCTCAGATAAGTACAACACATCTATGTGGATGAACAAGTTTGAGTGGTCAGCTGGATCATGTGCTGAAGAGCCTGACTGAAACAGGCCAGGGCTGACTTTGCCCATGTTTTGTGGTCAGGTTGGCAGTGTAGGTTATTGAAGAAAATGTCTTATTCTTACTTGTGAAAAGCTAAATTTGGAGCTTACTCACAACTCACACTGGCTTTTCTGGGAAAACAACTTTTCTAGGAATGTCAATTACAATTTTAGGAAGGAAGCAGTGAGGCAATTTTCAAATTCAAATCAAAATTTGGTGCAAAAGAAGAAAGGCTTGAGAAGAAAAGGTCATGACAAAATACAGTAAAACAGGTAAAAAATGTCCTTTCTTTTTGTCTCCCTTCCTATCATTTTCAAGCCAGCTTCTTACTAGAAAAGATGCTTTTCATCTAAACTTCCATCACACTGTTAGTGTAATGCAGAAAAGCACTGCCTGAAAATAGAGCTCTTCTTTTACCAATGCACTAGTTGTGCATTGTCTCATTATATAATGCTAGTAAAGACCAGGATTTTGCCGTGAAGATGCTAAAAAGCATCAATATTATACCTTTTATGGGAGAAACTATACTGTTTCATCTGTCTTCTGTCCCTGAAAAGCCACAACTTCTTAGGCAGACAAAGCAGAACACAACACACCTTCTCTTCATTTTTACTAGATCTGTTTTAAATTGAGAGCTCTATAGGGTGGGAACCTGCTAGCAACTATGCTATGTGTGTGCATTACAAAGAACTTTGTTAGATCAACAATGTAGAAAAAAGCCCAAAAAGCTTAAAAGATAGTAATACCAAAGCCTCAAGTGTAAGTCCCAGGAATGACAGCATAATTATTTTTAGAGATGACTACAGCAGTAACTCAACATGACATGAGAGACTGGAGAAACAGCAAGCCTGATTTAAACCAATGGGAAAGCCAGGAATACAGAATGGAGACTGTTCCTAATGCACCATATTGCATCTGAACATTTTGTTCCTACCCATCTATCCAAAGTATGATGTTTTGCATTTCATATTAACATTCTGAAGACATTAAAAAATTCTTCAATTCGATGTTCATATGCTGTGTCAGAACTCACACTCTGACTGCATAGAGAGATGTTATGTCTACCTTTTACTCATCTGCCTTCCCTCAGGCTCCTAACTATCCTACTTCCCACTCCCTAAAAATCCCAGTTTCTATTCTTTACTGGGAGCATTATTTAGTTCAGCAGAAAGTTAGTTACAAATATGGTTTGTGGGATTCGGACTTCACTCTGGATTTCTGTACTACCTCAGCTGTTACACGTATGTACTAAGACTGCCAACAAATCATCAGGGTTAATCTTGAGGTTCTTACACAATTTCTCATCTTCAAAGCACTTCAGAATTTCTCAGAAGTTCTACAAAATCTGAGAGAGGGAGAAAGAGCTATGGGCAAAAGTCTGTTCAGCATTGGTTTTAATATAAACCACAGTTAGTCCTTTTCTGTTTAGCACTACAGCAGGAATGTTGCAGCTCTCAGATTTAGGCCTGAAGTGCTAAACAATGCTATCTTGCCAATAACATATTTTCACTAAAAAGTATTTAAAATACTCTTTGTCATATGGACAGCTCTCTTCAAAAGTTCTGTTCTCACCTTTGAGTTCAAAACTAGGGAAATGGTGACATTAGCATAATATCTTGGGGGATGCATTTATGTATCAAAATTAAGGACATTTTGATTTCAGAAAGTTTTGTTAACAAAGAAGTCATATTTCATAGGAATAAAAAGAAAGGACATAACCAGGAATCAAAGTAATTTTTTAAAAGTTAAACTAATAATGCTTCACTAATTCCTTTAGTGTTCAAAGCAGAACAGTCAGCTTTTAATAACTGAAAGGAAGCTCTCACTAATTTTCTGGCCAGCACTGGAAATAACAATCAAGATAACTTGGAAGTGAATCATTATAGGCTTTACTTCTCTTTATCACACACCAGGGGAAGAATTTTTCTTAATGCATGAGACCAAGTAAAATGCTCTGTCCCCATCAACCCATGAACCATTGGCTTGCAGGATCTCCATGCTCACACTGGACATGCACTCTGCAGAGCACACCAGGCTCCTGGTGGCCATGCAGAGCTACTGGTTGTAGTCTTTAGCTGTGGGACCACTTCCTGCTAGGAACATGGGAATAACACTTCTGGCTGCATGCTCAGCACTGTGCCCACCAGGAGCAGCCCCGGAAAGTCAGGCAGCATCAAATCAGACTTTTTAGAACTGCTACAAGCTATTTTCTTCTTTTGACTGGCTGAGTCAGGCTTGCAATTTTTTTTCATTTACCACCATCAAAAAATGAGGATGAAATTAAACAAAATATAGCTTTTTACTTAGCGGTAAATAAATATGAAAATACAATGAATACAATTCTCTATTTCTCATGTATTCCACTAAACGTGCAATCCAATCCAGTCATTCTTCAAAGCATGACTTGTATTTCACATGCATTCGAGGGCACAGAGTTCTGTGACACAATAAATACAGGCTGCAAGTTTGAATCATTGATGTTCAACTGGTTCTTCTGAGGTCATTTATTTGGATGGATTCCTTTTGAATATGAAACATTTTTATAATGTCTAACAAAATATGGAAACATTCTCAGATGAAAGGATACATGCATTCTAGAAAAATTCCACTGAAATCTAAAGGAACTCTTCTTGTGAATACTGAAGTCACAAACTCTTAATTTATGCAATTTTAATAAGGTGGAAAGAAAGAAGTGTAAGCTATTCAATTTGTTTTAAAGCTTAGGAAGCAAATTAAAACAAAATAACATACATCCTATTAACGAATAGCCACGGTGCTAGGTGTGTAATTACATGTTAATTAAATTCTCTCCTTATTCTATCTACAATTGATGTGGTGCTGTATTTTACCCAGCCAGCTCCCAGCACCAGGCCAAGA
>VWYI01034034.1:0-10376 GCA_013399455.1 Anthoscopus minutus
CTGTCGCCTGTCCCTATCTACCACAGACACTAAGGTCGGATCTGTAGATGCAAGATTGCAATTTTCAAATCTGTGGTGATTCATCAGGCTAAGTGAAGTATGATTCAAATTATTAATAAATTTCAGCTCATGTAAAAATAATTCCCCATTAAAATCAATAGAAGAATGAGATGGCTAGCACCTTGGAAAAATATTTTTATTTCCCTGCTTGGATTATTTTCACATTTTGCTGTCAATTAATGATTGCATAGCATAAAACCTCAAAGATGCTGTTCTCTCTCAGTTCCTTTTTGTGAATTTCCATCCAGAAGGCCTAAGTTTAGATATTAATGTGCTAGTAAGCTTTTTATGTTGTTTCAATTAAATGTAACTGATAATTCTGCTGCTGATGTGCTGGTAATTCTAATAATTCAACTGCAGTTACAGTTCCACTTAAAGGTTTTCATGTACCCAAACTCCATTGGCCTATTTACAGTAAGGTAGAAACTTCCTTTCTCCTTATTTGTTTTTTGCATAAATACTCATGTATAGGAGAAATAAACAAATGACAAATATGTATGGTGAGCATTTTTTTTATACTCTTTTTATCACAATGTGCTGGTTTCACACTGGTTCATATTTAGGAAGAAGGAAGTAAACCACCCACAGAAATTATTTTCCTGAGAGAGGCTACTGAGAGCTTCCTCTGTGCCTAGAAAAGGCCAATAGCTGTCTAGTTCTAAGAATTGACATATTTTTAAACCATCGAGAAGCTGGGCCCACCTCTGTGAACACCATATTTTAAAACCCAGGAAGCTCGAAAAGGCCTTTTTGGCTTCTGGCTTCAGAAGGTATCGAGAGCTCCAGTAGGGCCAGCCCCATTCTGCTGCAGCCCGCACGGCCTGGCCAGGCTGGGCCAGACCCCAGCGGCTCCCAGGCAGACGATGGGAAGCCGGGGGGCCCCAGCTGAAGTGGGGCCAGTTCACAGCTGCTGACATCTCGTTAACACCAGGCCCTGCCTCTGCCCCTCCGGCCTGTGCCGAGCCAGGATTCCCCCGGGCTACGGACCGGGCCAAGACCCCCCCCTCCACCACAGCCTCTTACAGTGGCTGCTAGGCAGAGGGAGGAGCCCAGAGCAGCCTGAAATCCATCACCATGACTGCTTCAGCCACTGCCCACCAACATCTGCTGGCCTGGGTGAAATGTTAACTCTTTCAGTGCACAGATGAGACCTGCAGGCCACGATTCTTCCCTTGGGTGAGAGAAAAGCACAGAGTGACATGTAAAAAGACAACATGAAGACACCAGTGTCAGTAAAGGAGTTCAAGTTCCAGATAGAAAAAGAATGAAGAAATGCCCTAGTATTGAGGCTGAAAGTTCTTTTGGTAATGCCATGGAGATGGACTATAATAAACTACAGTATTTCCTTTAATTCACAAGAGAAAACAAAGTATGGGGGGATGGAGTGTTTAAACTGTAGACTTGAGCAGAGGCAGCCATAATTAAGCAAAGCAGATGTTGAAGACACCATGACTCCATGAAAAGCTTGATCAAAGAGAGAGAGAGATGAAAATGAGGAAGACCCTGTGCTTCAGAGAGAGAAGAAATAAATCCATAAAGCCAAGAATCCATAAATCTGGATTCTTTTAAAAAAACATGTATACCCATATATGATCTGGTGACATTTATAATGAAAAAAAGTTACATTAATTTTCCTACTATGCTTATAGAATCACAGAATCATTAAAGTTGGGAAAGACCGCTAAGATCATCAAGTCCAACCATCAACCCAGCACCACCACCATGTTCACCACTAAACCACGTCCTCAAGTATCCACGTTTTTAGAGCACTTTCAGGGCTAGTGACTCTACCGCTTGCCTGGGCAGCCTCTTCCAATGCTTTGCAACTCTTTCCATGAAGAAATTATTCCTAATATCTAATCTAAACCTCCCCTGGCACAACTCGAGGCCATTTCCTCTTGTCCTATCCCTTGTTACTTGAGACAAGAGATCAACTCCCATCGCGCTACAGCTTCCTTTCAGGTAGTTGTAGAGAGCAATAAGGTCTCCCCTGAGCGTCCTTTTCTCCAGGCCAAACACCCCCAGCCCCCTCAGCCACTCCTCATAAGACTTGTGCTCCAGTCCCTTCGCCAGCTACATTACTCTTTTCTGGACACACTCCAGCACCTCAATGTCTTTCATGTAGTGAGGGACCCAAAACTGAACACAGGATTCAAGGTATGGCCTCACCAGTGCCAAGTACAGGGGGACGATTGCTTCCCTGGTTCTACTTCTCGCACTATTTCTGATACAAGCCAGGGTGCCATTGGCCTTCTTGGCCACCTGGGCACATGCTGGCTCACATTCTGCTGGCTGCCAACCAGTAGTCTCAGGGCCTTTTCTGCTGGGCAGCTTTCCAGCCACTTTTTCCCAAGCCTGTAGTGCTTCAGGGGGTTGTTGTAGACCCAAGTGTAGGATTTAATGCTTGGCCTTGTTGAATCTCATGTACTTGGCCTCAGCCCATCAATCCAGCCTATCTAGATCCCTCTGTAGACCCTTCCTACCCTCCAGCAAATCAACACTCCCACCCAACTTGGTGTAATCTGCAAACTTGCTTGGGGTAGACTCTATCCCCTCATCCAGGTCATCAATAAAGATATTAAACAGGACTGGCCCCAATACTGAGCCCCAGGGAACACCACTCATGACCAGCCAACAGCTGAATGTAACTCCATTCACCATCACTCTGGGCCTGACCATCCAGCCATTTTTTTATTCAGTGAAGAGTGCAACCATCTGTACCATGGGAAATCAGTTTCTCCAGGAGAATGCTGTGAGAAACGGTGTCAAAGGCTTTACTGAAGTCTAGGTAGATGACATCCAGAGCCTTTCCGTCATTCACTAACTGGGTCACCTTGTTGTTGTTCCTCAAGCAGGAACTTTCTTTCCTAAATCCATGCTGGCTGGGCCTGATCTCCTGTCTGTCTTGCACTTGTCTGATGATGGCACTCAGGATGATCTGCTCCATGACCTTCCCTGGCATCAAGGTCAGGTTGACAGGCCTGTAGCACTCTGGATCCTCCTTCCAACCCATCTTTAGGATGGGTATCACATTTGCTCACTTCCAGTTGCCTGTGACCTCCCCGGTTGACCAAGACTGCTGGTAAATGATTGAAAAGGACTTGGTGAGCTCTTCTACCAGCTTTCTCAGTACCCTTGGGTGGATCCCATCAGGTTCCATGGGCTTGTGCAGGTCTAAGTGGCATAGCAGGTTGCTGACCATTCCCTCCTGGATTACACAGGCTTCATTCTGCACCATCTGTCTTCCAGCTCAGGGGGCTGGATACCCTGAGGACAGCTGGTCTTGTTATTGAAGACTGAGGCAAAGAAGACATTTAAGTACCTCAAACCTTTCCTCATCCTTGGTCACTGTTTCCTGTCACATCCAACAAAGGATGGAGATTCTCCTTAGCCCTTCTTTTGTTGCTGGTCTATTTGTAGAAAAACACTTTTTGTTGTCTTTTACAGCAGTGGCCACATTAAGTTCTAGCTGGGCTTTGGACCTTCTAATTTTCACAACATCCTTATAGTCCTACCAAGGTGTCTGCCCCTTTTTCCAGAGGTTGTAAACTCTCTTTTTTCCTGATTTCCAGCTAAAGCTCTGTTCAGTCAGGCCGGTCTTCTTCCCTGTCAGCTTATCTTTCGGCACATGGAGATGATCTGTTCCTGCACCTTTAATTTTCTTCCTTAAAGCACATCCAGTCTTCCTGAACTCCTTTGTCTTTCAGGACTGCCTCTCAAGAGACTCTCTCACTCAGTCTCCTAAACAGGCCAAAGTTTGTCCTCTGGAAGTCCAAGGTGGCAGTTTTCCTGACCCCCCTCCTTCTCTGAGAACTGAAAACTCTCATTTTGTGATCACTGTGACCAAGACGGCCTCCAACCATCATATCACCAACCAGTCTTTGTTCAAAAACAGTAGGTCCAGCAGAGCTTCTTCCCTGTTTGGCTCCCTTACCAGCTGCGTAAGGAGGTTCTCTTCCATACACTCCAGGAGCCTCCTGGACTGTTTCCTCTTTGCTGTATTATATTTCCAGCAGACATGTGGTAAGTTTAAGTCCCCCACGAGAACAAGGGCTAACAAATGTGAAACTTTTCCCAGCTGTTTACAGAATATTTTATCTGCATCTTCATTCTGGTTGGGTGATCTATAACAAATTCCCACCAGGATATCCACCCTGTTGTCCTTCTCCCCAATTCTTGCCCATAAACACTCAACCCTATCATCACTATCATCAAGTTCTAGACAATCAAAACACTCCCTAATATGCAAGGCTACCCCAGCTTCCTTGCCTGTTCCTTCTGAAGTTTTTATAGCCATTCATTGCAGCACTCCAGCTGTGTGAGTCATCTCATCATGTGTTCGTGATGGCAACTATGCCATAGTATTCCTGCTACACAACAGCTTCCAGTTCCTCCTGTTTGTTGCCTATGCTGTATGCATTGGTGCAGATGCATCTCAGTTGGGCTAATCACCCTGAAGGCTTTTTTCATGGAGAATCCCTAATTCCTACATGACCATTCATAGGTGCTTCTGGGATTTCTAACATGAATAATCTCTGCATACTTGCTGCCATATGGATCTTCATCCCCTGCCTCCACTGATATGGCAAACCAAAAGACCTTGTTAGCACACTGTCCCTCAAGCAGTGGTGTGCCACCCCCAGGCCTATCTCTATTGAGTCTGGTTTTATCTCCGTCCCTCTTCCAATCTAGTTTAAAGCTATCTCAAGTAGCCCTGCTCACTGCTGAGCCAAGATTCTTTTTCCCCTTTGACACAGGTAGACCCCATCTGTTCTCAGCAGGCTCAGGGTCATGTAAACCGACCCATGATCAAAACCCACAAAATTCTGCTGGTAACACCAGTCTCAAAGCTAGGTATTCATCTGCATGATCTTCCTGTTTCTTGCCCCATCATTCCCTGCAACTGACAGGACAGAAGAGAACACAACTTGTGCTCCAGATCTCTCAACCAGTCATCCCAAGGCTCTGAGGTCCCCCTTGATTGTCCACAGACTTCTTGTTAGTCTTCATTGCTGACCACCTGGAAAGCCAATAGTGGGTCATACCAAGCTAGGAAATTTCTTAATAATGTCCCTTACCTGGGCCCCAGGGAGGCAGCACACTTCCCTATGGGTTGGGTCCAGTTGGCATATCCATCCCTCTGTTCCTCTCAGAAGGGATTCACCAATGACAACTACCCTTCATTTCTTAACTGACGTGGTTGTGATGCAGAGGGTAGGCTGCTCTGCCCTAGGTGACCCCTCCAACCTGGAAGAACCTTCATTCACATTTTCATTTCCCTGGTCCTCAAGTTGCAGAGCCTCATACTTATTGCATAAGGGCACCTGGGAAGGTGAATGGGAGGGGATTTGCCTGACAAATCTGTTTCTACTCCCCTCCATCTCCAAGGTCCTTTCCTTCTGCCTGGTAGTGAGAGGGTAGGGGATCCTTTGCTTCTTGTGATGTGGACAGTGGGTGCATTTGTCTAAGGGATAAATTAGTACAGCTCCACCAGTCAATCTCCTTCTCAGAGTCCCTAATACTTAGCCTTTCTACTTTCGGTCTCAGTTCTGCCACCAGGCTGAGCAGACCATTTACCTGGTTGCACCTCAAAGTGCTGTTGTCTCTACTGCCATCCAATACCAGTGACTTCAGTGCTCGGAAGTTACTCAAGATTTGGTTGGGCTTTTTTTGTACTAGATTTTTTAAACTATATTGTTTAATATCTTTGTTATACAGAGCAATTGATCATCACATTAGTATAGTTTATATTTCTCTGCATTATTGGGAGGTTTTATACTTTTAATGTTGTTCTGGTTTAACCACAGACAGTAACTCAGTACCATGTTGTTGCTTGCTCAGTCATCCCCATGCCCTTCATGGGGAGGAGAATCAGAAAAAAATCTAAACCTTGTGGGTTGAGATAAGAACAGTTTAATAATTGAAACAAAATAAAATAATAATAACAACAACAATAATAATTATAATGAAAAGAAGAGAGGAATAAAACTCAAGAAAAACAAATTATGCACAATACAATTGCTCACCACCCACTAATCAAGGCCCAGCCAGTCCCTGAGCAGCAATCAGTCCCTCCTGGCCAACTGTCCTGTGAGAGACTGGAAAGACTGATGCCTCAAAACATTTTGGAGTGCATGTTTGATAGGAAAGGAGCAGATCAGGCCTTGTCCTGGTGAGGCAATGCACTGCCCCACACCCCCTACCCCTAGAGCCTGTACCCCAGCACCACGTTGGCTGCCAGTCACTGGCACACTAGAGGCACTGCTCCACACCCTACCTCTAGAGCCCCTAACCCAGCTCCTAAGTGGCCAAATTACTCAAAGTCCCACCTGGGGGAAGGGCCCAGGAAGGCCAAGGGATATTTAAGGCCAAACATGTGGCTAGCATGTCTTGACCCTACCTCCTCTTGGAATTTCTGTCTGAACACTGCTGGAACCCAGGAGTTGGTAGCTATGTTTGTTCTTTTTTATATATGTTCTGTCTTTCTCTCTCTCCTTCTAATTCTCTCTTCTCAGAATTTTTGAGTAACTTAAAATCAAATGAGCTTGGAATTTGCTAAGTTGAATGGGCAAAGTTAATGCTTTGGGAAATGCTTCATTTTGATTGAGTGGTGCTCTAAACCTTTTGCCAAGGTTCTTTGATTTTCTACAGTTGCTAGTAAAGTTGGGGTTTTTTTTTTGACCTCTTGAGAACATCTTGTTAGTATTTCTCCCATGCCTCTAACTCAGGGTACATGAACAACTGCAAGCCCTTTTAAAAGTCTTGTTGAACAAGGTTTTTTGGGGCCTTACATCCCCCCAGTTTATATACTGGGCATACATTCTATGGTATGGAAAATCCCTTTGACCAGTTCAGGTCACCTGTCCCAGCTATGCTCCCTCTCAGCTTCTTGTGCATCTCCTCCCTGGCAGAGCATGAGACATTAAAAAGTGCTTGACTCAGGGCAAGCACTGCTCAGCAACAACCAAAACATCAGTGTGTTATCAGCATTATTCTCATACTGAATCCTAAACACAACATTGTAGCAGCTACTGAGAAGAAAATTAACTCTCCCAGCAGAAACCAGGACAAACGTTCAGTCATAGCTTAACTTAATAGGAACTTGCAACCATGTTAATCAGTAAAATTAAGATTTCTAAAACTTTAATATATCACTAGAGTGTTATTGACACCATAGATTTAAAAATATTTTTTCTTTTTGTTTCCTGCTGTTACTTTTAACATGCACCCTTAGCATGTGTTATGCTAAGGATAAAACCTATTTATGTATTTAAATGTGTTGTTTCAGACAGTAGATAGCACACACGTAAACTTGGAAAAAGGTACAGGCATCCTACAGTCAAATTGCATGCACAGCAGGGCAATCAAAAGTTGTAGAATTTGTGGGGGAAAAGTATTCTGTTTATTCATTTTTGGATCCTCCCAAACATATGAATAAACCAGATTTTTCCACTACACAGATCTAATTCATGTTTGAGACTGCTATTACTCTACCAAGAAATGGAAGGTTCAGCATACTTTTTTACTGCTTTTCCACCTCCTTAGGTGCATGGTCTCTACTGCACTACTGGTGCTAGTTTTGAGAAAGCGCAGCAGGAGTTTGCAACGGGAGTGATGTCCAACAAAACTGTACAAACTGCTGCAACCAACTCCGCATCAACAGCAGCAGCCAGTGCGGCTCAGAATGTGTTCAAGGGTAACTGAATGTAGAGAAATATAAAAAATCATGACAGTTCTCATCCATTGTACTTTATTTTCCAGTCACTTATTATATTCCCTAAAAACATATGTCAGGATACACACAGCATATTCCTTTCTTCTGCAGCAGTGCATAGGTAAAATGGAAAATGTTTGTTTATTTTATAATAAATTTATTTATTTATTTATAAAAGATAACCATTCTCTGTGCTTATTTAAAATGTTGCATTTTGGAATAATAAGCTTTCCTTATTTAGGGAAGATAAGTAATTTCAACAAGTGTCTTGANTTTCCTTATTTAGGGAAGATAAGTAATTTCAACAAGTGTCTTGAGAATGAATTGTGATATATAATGATCAAATAAATATATTAAGAATTTGGAGATTTTTAGTGGCTCCCCTTGGTATTTTTTTAACTTCAGGAAAGGACTTTGACTCAATTTTTTTTCTTTGTAAGAACTGTTTTCCCTATTTCTGCTATAAGTGGGTAGACTGAGAGATGTAGAAGGTTAGGTTTGGCTACACTTTTGCAATTTCAGCAGCTGCTGGAGGACAGATACAAGTAGGATAGATATAAATTATTTTCTTGGGGTTTATTTAGGATAAGTGTCTTGATATAAACTTGGAAGTTTGCATGAATACTGCTATCTGTACTTGTTTAAATAGTATTTGGTCCAGAATTTGCCTGCACAAAGTTATATCATTTGTTTGTATCTATTTTCATGTAGTATTCTCTACTTGTGAGAAATTACTGTGGTGCAGAAACATTCTCTGTAATAGAATGTGCAATGCAGTGTATAGTTTAAGGAAAGTAACCAACGGTTTCAATCACAGATCTAAATGATTATATATTTGCTATTTTAAATTTCAGTATTCATGTCTTGAGGTAGTCATTTTGTTGGAAAAGAAACAAATATTGGCCTCTAGAACACTAGCTTCATGCCACACTTCCCTCTTACATGCAGTGGTATTTTTGTTGTGTTTGGGATATGTAGATTTATATTTAACAGTGGTAGTAAATCTCTAGCCTTATCAGTCACAATGTTTACTGCTTGTCCAAAAATCTAAATATACAGTATTTCATTTTCTAAAATCAAGCTTTTTAAGCAATGGCATTTAACATATACATGCTTGCATTTTAATGTAACTCAGCTATTTCTGTGATTTCATTTAAGATGGGGGAAGAAACAGCTTTTAAACTTTTGAATTAGAAAAGTGAAAAATCATCATCTTTCACAAAGCTAATTTTAGCTAATTGAACTGGAGGCCTAAGAGGTTAAATTGGTGCTGTGGAACTGAACAATCTATAATGGTGCATGCTATCAAAATACTCTAGAATTCAATCAGGTCTTTCTATGAAGTGATGTTTCTCTCCTTTAAGGCTATTTTATATTCTTGGATTGCCTCATGAGTCTTATGCATAATACTTGGGCTTTTTTTTAAACTCTGTTTTAGAAAATTAAAACAGGAAAGGACCCCATCTCACAACCTGTATAAGTACACACTGTAGATGAAATTAATTCAGCTCTTAAGGTGTATTACCTTTAGTAAGACTGAGCATAAAATTCTGAGACCCCTCCATGTTCTGAATGTGAACAGACTTTGATAGATTAATTCTTTTCCACTGTAGTGTATTTATAATAGCATAAGAGTATTACAAAAACACCCTGTTGCTTAATCCCCTGATCAGGACTGTACTGTTAGCATGAAGTCGTTATTAGTATCCTTTCTTTATCAGTTTATTTAAATCCATCTTGAATATGGATAAATGTAGTAGTTTCACTGTGCTGGTTTCACATTGGTTGATATTTAGGAAGAAGGAAGAAAACCATTCACAGAAATTATTTTCCTGAGAGAGGCTGCTGAGAGCTTCCTCTGTGCCTAGAAAAGGCCAATAGCTGTCTAGTTCTGAGAATTGACATATTTTTAAACCATTGAGAAGCTGGGTCCGCCTCTGTGAACATTACATTTTAAAACCTGGGAGGCTCGAAAAGGCCTTTTTGACTTCCGGCTTCAGAAGGTATCAAGAGCTCCGGTAGGGCCAGCCCCGCTCTGCGGTGGCCTGCGAGGCCTGGCTGGGCCGGGCCGAACCCCAGGGGCTCCCAGGCAGGGGATGAGAAGCCAGGGGGGCCCTAGCTGAAGCGGGATCAGTACACAGCAAGAAATGAATAAGTGCACTGGTAAGTTTAGTCAGCTCTAAATCCACCACATTATTAGATGCATTAGCCAGGAAATTCAAATTAGCGAACCTAAACCACTACATTCACCTATGCTGCAGTTTATATTAATGAGCATACTTGTTTCCAAATATTATCTACATCATGAAGTTAAAAGTAATTTAAATAGTCTGTGTAATAGAGGATATAAATTTCTATGCTAACACTAAACTTAAATTTGGATTGAATGTTATTAAACACTTTCCACACAGAAGTCACAATTTTCTGTTGAGATCAGGCATCACACCTCTAGCAGCTGTATATCAAAATTGTTTTTGTCAATCTTTTTTATTTAACTTGAGGGTTGTATCTAGGAACTCTACTATGGATTACTTTTGAGTTGAATTTAAGACATTCTCTTGGATATCTTTTGGGTATGAATCCCAGAGACATCTGTGGCAGG
>VWYI01034035.1:0-42001 GCA_013399455.1 Anthoscopus minutus
TGTGACCCTGAAGTAATTTTATGTATGTTATTCAAGAATCAGCCCAACTTCCAATCTCTCAGTAAACTTGTAACACCTGTCCTGAAGAACTAAATGCCACTCATTTGAACCTTTAAGCTCATGGCTCATAGTTTTGCCACTGTGATTAGAGATACTGGTTTTATACTACAAAAAGAATGGGAAGGCCCAGATTTTAACAAGAGATACAAAATGATTATTTTTTCTCTAATGAGAATGGAGGTAAATCGGATACAATTATCATTTTGAGTGTTTTTGTACAAGTTTTTGAAGTGTGTGTTTCTGTATTTAATTAGTTTAAACCTTGAGGGTAAGGAACCATATTGTAAAAGAGGAGCAATACACCCAGCATCAATAATTCTTACAAGTTTGCAAAGACACTTCTAAACACCTTTGTAGGATGAACAGAGAAAGGTGCAATGAAAGTATAAATGGTTATGTTTGGCACTGTCTGATTCAGTGTTTCATATCTTAATGCTGCTGCCATGCTCTTTCCCCTGAACCATGACCCCTATGACCACTGTATAACCACACTTCGCCCTCATCACAGCCCCAGGGCTATTGATATTTTCTCTTGTCCTTTCATTCCTTTTCCTGACTTCACATCTCACTTCAGCCTTAGTCTTTGATTCATGCTACAGGTGCACTACCACCTCTTCATACTGCAGTTACTTGCCTTCTACCCCATCCCCACCACCCCCTGCCAGGCAGGAATTAAAGATCACAACCTGAAATAGACCCAGCTGAATCTCTGTACCTGGCCTGCAGAAAGGCCAGAAAATCAATCTGCTTGGATTAAGAAGTGTGGTGTAAGACTTGGCCACCCAGATGGAAACCAGCAACTGGTGTTACCCAGTGGTGCTTTCTGTGGCTGAGAGTAAAGCTGTAATGTTTGCAGAAGGATACTGCACAAGCCTGAGCTCTGCATCTTGTGCTCTTTCCAAAAGGAAAGCACCATCTCAGACACCAGCTACTATAGAGAAAAAAGTACTTGGTTTCCCAGACGCATAGAGTAGTTTGGGTTGGATGGGACCTTAAAGATCATCTCCCTGCCATAGGTGGGGACACCTTTCACTAGACCAGGTTGCTCAAAGCCCCATCAAACCTGGCCTTGTAACACTTACAAGGATGGGGCATCCACAGCTTCTCTGGGAAACCTGTTCCAACACCTCACCACCCTCACAGTTAAGAACTTCTTTCTAATATCGAAACTAAATCTACTCTCTTTCAGTTGAAAGCCATTACCCTTTGTCATATCACTTTGTATAAAGTACCCCCACAGCTTTCTTGTAAGCCCTAAAAATACTGGAAGACTACTATAGGATCTCCCTGGGGCCTTCTCTACTCCAGCTATCCAGGAGATATATTCCCTCATATATTTATCAGGCCATTCCTGACTCTTATAGCAAGGTGTCACCTTCTACTGCGTCTTTGATAAGTGGCTATCGATCTGGATATCACCACCACTCCTGCAAGTTACAGCCAGTGAACTAACATGTGCTCACTATTTCTCTGAGTTGAATTCAAGCATGAAATTGCTATCAATGCCATCCTTAATTCCTACCAAAACCCTTCCTGCTAGGATAGTCAAGGAAAATATTTTAAGCCCTGAAAGGTCCTTAAAGTTTATGGGTACATGACCATCCATGTGAATCAAACTAAAGCTGACAATCCCGAAGGGCCACATTAGTTTTCCCACAAAAACACATGAATGTAGCACTTCTGTCCCACACTTGGCAAGTTATCCATTTATTTTAATTTGCAGCAACCGTGACTGAGTTACATTCATCTTCCCAGATGTTGTTAGTGATGAAAGCTGAAGGAACAAGTCTTTTCTGATGTTGATGTACTGTGTGCCAAACCTCATCTAGAGCCCCTGGCTCCTGCTGTACTTTTCTTGTGTCTGTACTGCAGCCTTGTGATAAATGAAACTTGCAGAATCACACGTACTGTGGTACAGGAACAAGCATCTTGTCTGGGGAGTGGTCAGTGCCGGAGGCTAAAAACTTGGGCTGTGTGTACATCTGCGGAGGCTCATGTAATAGCTACAGTAAAGTTATTATAACTAAAGCAAAGGTGCTGAGGCTTTGATTACAAATGTCAAACAAAATGGGAAACAAAGCAAGGCTGAGGAAGGAAAAAGGCCCCAACCCTGTATTCTCCTCCCCCCACCTCATCACAACAAGCAGCTTTTCTGTCTTTTGTTTTATTAGCTCTGAAAGCCTTCTGTCTTTTGTTTTATTAGTTCCAAAAGCCTTTGCCTTCGTGGCACTTCTTGGCACACTTGTAAAGTCCTGGGAAGCTCACAGTTTTCTCTCAGTTACACTGAAAAGCCACAGATGGTCTAAATGATCGTTTGTAAATAAATGAATAATCAGAACCAAAAAAGCTCTGCAGAAACCCTCTACCAGCCTTTTCTAATTTCTTACAAAATGCCTCAGAAACAGATTGCATACTTCACCAGCAGACTGAAACAGCCACGTTACCAATTTGCGCAGATGGAGATCAATTTTGTCTCAGCTAATTCAGGGTTTTCGATTTCCACGAAGTTCCTTCCCGCTGGAAGCAGCAAAGTACCAGACCTCTGCTGAATGAGAGATGGGCATCAAAGGAGCAGCTCCCATTTCCTGCTCACATTCCTTATCTGCAGACCCATCCATCAGCCTGGATGTGAGACAAACCCCCCAGCACCACTGAGGCTAAACAAGCTTTCTTGTCCCTGCTGTCCCCTGGGGATCTGCCTCTGTCCATGCTTGGGTGCTGAGGTGATGGTGCTGTATGCAGGACCCCACACTGTCCAGGTGACCTTGGACCCTTCTATCATGGGGAAGGCCAAACTGTCTCCTATGGGATGCTCTTTGCAGTCCAGGTTTGGGGTGAACACCTGCTGCTGGTGGGGGACATGAGAACAGGACAGGTCTGGGGGCACATGGGGCTTTAGAGCACTCCTTCAAGCACCAGCTCAAGTGAGGGGGACAGGCATAGAAAGAGTCTCAGCTATCATCTCCTTCCTTGACCCTTTGTAGAATCATCAAATGGTTTGGGTTGGGAGCCTTAAAGATCATCTTGTTCCAATTGCCCTGCCATGGGCAGGGGCACCTTCCACTAGGCCAAAGCCATCCAACTTGGCCTGCAGCACTCTAAGGATGTGGCACCTCTTGGCTCTAACATCTTGAAGTAAAGGGCTTTAAAACTGCTACTCAGCTGTGGCATACCTATGTGAACACCTGGCTCCTAAATGTATTCCCAGTAGTGCTGCAGGTGCCCAAACTGACTTTTGAAAGAGCCAGTCAGTACATATCAACATACAAGCATACAGTGCACGCATGTGTGCGTGTATAAATACACATATACATCTACCAAGCAGATATATGCATGTACTTGCATGCCTATACAAGCTAGCAGTCAGATGTCAGTGTAGACAAAGCAGGTATTTAAGGATAAATGAGGAATTAAAGCAGCTTTACCTGCTGGATAAAGCGATAGCTGGGGAACAGTTGCATTCTGCTTCCTATGTCAGCCAGCCCTCTCTTTTGGCAGCACATTTCCATGAGGCTGTGGACACAAGAGAGGAACCCATTTCCCAGCAAATCCTCTGCTGTCCCAGCCTCAGCCATGATCAGAGAGGCTCCCTGTCATCTTGCTGATGAAGGAATTTCACTGTCCCTCTCCTAAGCCTGCCAGCTCCTCAGAAATGGCGACGCTGCATCAGCCAGGGCTGGATTTGCCTCTGGTGAAATGGCACAGCAGGATGGCCATGATCATCCTGGTGGAAAAGGTTGAGATTTTTTCCACCTCAAAATCAGACATAGTGTCTTTGCTAAGCTGCCACAATGCTTATTTTATTTATGCTATTTGCAGGAGATTCTCTTCTACATATGTAACATATTCAATGAATGTATTTAACTGTACTTTCCAGCCAGAGACTGCTACATGGAGACAGAAGACTCCTTTCCAGAGCTGCAGGCTTCTGTGCTTCTATCCAGTCCTAGTGAGGGTCTTCACCCACCAGTGTTGCCACACCTGCTATGCCGCATGTGCCACATTTATGATCACGGGAGAGGGAAATTGAATAACTCCTTAAAAACTGCATACCAGAGCCTCTTCAGGGCATTGCATTTTAAAGAAACAGAGGGGAGCCCATAATAAATGTTACAAGGGGAAATACCTGTGACTGATAAGAAGCTGAGCGGATGACAAATCACAAAAGCCTCCAAAGAACCCCTCAGGAGCAGATAACCTTGAGACGTACCTGTATATAAAGATTAAACAGCAACCCGAGCTCAGCAGAGATTTATAGCGCTTTGCAAGCGTCCTGGTTTCACTGTTTGCTTTTGCAGTAGTTTCTGGACTTTATTGTTAGTTTCTGTCTGTTAATATTCTGCATAAGCCCAAAAATACAGGTGTAGAGAAGCCACCCCAGAAAAAACAAAGAATTTATTTGAAATATTTTACAAGCAGGCTTTATAGATCAATATCCCCAGCAAATGAGAAAGATAACCAGAAAAGGGCACAGTGCACCTGTGAGCAAGGTTGTGCAAAGATACAAATGAAAACATAAAGGATAAAATATATTGACATGTTTCAGCTTACTGGCTAAATCTGGTTATTCATTCCTTTGTAAGGCACAGGTCTAGTTATTATGGGCTATATATTTGTGGTAAGAAAAGTATGTGAGGCAGTAAATGCCTTTGTGAGTATGCTTCAACAGGAAGGGTATGGCTACTGCTGCTATTTGTGGCCTCTCTCAGAAAATACCCATGGGTATAAAAACTGTAGCCAGTTACAGACTGGGTCAAAACCTTAACTAGAAAGCCTGTTTTGCCTAATGGCCAAAGTGAGAGGGAGGGACTCCAAATGGTCAGGTGCTATTATGAATATCAGGAAACATTTTCTCACTGTAAGGGTGGCTGACCCCTGGCACAGGTTGCCTAGCAAGGCTGTGGAGTCTTCATCCTTGCAGATTCTCAAACCCCGTCTGGACATCATCCTGGCAACTGGCCCTAGGTGTCCCTGTTTGAGCAGGGGCTGGACCACATGACCTCCAGAAGTCACTGCCCACCCCAAACATTCTGTGATTCTGGCATTTTTGCTTAACTACTGAGTCACTCCAGCTTCGGTCAAATGCCTTTGGCTCTTTGTCTATTTAAAGGATTTAACTTTACCTGGTTTGCTAGGATGGGAAGGTAGTTTAGGGACAGGTTTCTACAGTGTGCACTGCAGGCACTGCTGAAGAGACCAACTACATCTGTGGCAGCCTAGACCACAGTGCTGGTTTCACTTTGGAAAGGACAAATACTTGGGAACCACCAATGTTTTCCCCTAGCAGTGCCCTGTCAACTCCCAACCAAAATCTCATGCTACCAGGCCACAGTGCAGTGAGCAGATCTTTCAGACAGACCTCTCATGTGGATGAGCTTCTGTTAGAGGCTGGACAAGAGGACTTGCACTCCAAATCCACTGGTGAAAGTCTGCACTGCCAAAACTCCATCTGGGTGGCAGGCACGCTCCCCGGGTTCAAGGATGATGCTGATGTGATTTTTTCCTGCATGTAGAGAGAGAACCATGCTTATCTGATCTAGTAACTCAATGTGCAAAGTTGAAGGTGGTTACCAGAGGCCACTCCCTGTCATGCTCAGGAGAGCCAGACGTGCCCTGTACGATGTACTTAACGTAACGTGCCAACTTTTCATTCCAAGTGGACTGTTTAATAACAAAGGAGGAGAAAAGGGGGAGGGATTAGATGACAATTGAGCAGTTGTTTGTGCAAGTGGAAGAAATAACTTTTCAGGAACAGAGCATGGGTCAGGGCAGAGGACGGTGTGGGTGTTCACTGAGGAGGTCAGACTAAACAGGCAGTGATGCATTTTATACTTATGTCACTCTTGGGAGAAAAAATGAAATTGAACACACACAGGACACTGAGGAAGAACAAACAACTTATTGTGTGGAAAGAAGAAGTGCTTTGGAAGGGCCAATGTGACTATCTGGTTTTTAAATTCATCACTGGTTTGAGAGATGGAAGATGTGTTATAGGACAGATTTGGTTGAGAAACATCTCTTCCTAAGGCTCAAAGGTCTCCAAATCACTTTGTTTACTCATTTCTCTGCCTGTAACCATGTAACACTATGGCTTTTACTAGATAAATTATCATATTGGTTAAAAGTAAGTTGATAGGAATCCAAGGAAAGGGGGAAATTAATTTTAAGGAGAAATTTAACCAGTAAGGGTGATGTGCAGCTCCAAGCTTCTGACTTTACATCCAGTTGTCCTAGACTGGCTCAAACATTAAGAAAGCTTTTTTATGGAATGGTCAGACACAAGGGAGAAGCTGACAGGCATCAGTTTCTCTAGGAGCAATGGCAAGTACCAATTCTCTTCAACCAGGTATGAACTTGGAGTTTCCAGTGTGTCACTGCCCTCCTCCAGCAGCTTTTCCTTCACTTCAGGGGCACACAGTGAACAAACTCTCCTGGCTGCACCTTATAGATGCTGCACATCAACTGCACCAGCCTCCCCACACACAGGGGAAGGAGAGGGGCAGAAACAAATTGTTTCCCCTTTAAAGTACTTGGGGAACTCAGATTACATAGTAATGCAAAATATTTTTATATCATCCCAGGACATTTTTGTTTATACTGCTGAGTGCTATTTTATTTGTTCCAGCTTTGCCACAGATGCACAAATTCTGTGAAAGGAGGAAGAATGTCTACTCTCTATGGTAGTTTTTAAAAAATCGAAAAAGCAAGTAAAATCCATTTCTTAAGCAAACATTCGATTAAAAAAATCACTATATGTTTATAGAAAATGAAGATTTAATTTTAAAAAGTTAATAAGTAGGTATTCCAGAAGGTTTGAGTCATCCACAGTAATAATTAGGGCGTTTGTTCCATACAAAATGCTTTATTTAACCTTCATGCCTCCATTCAGATAATTGTACAAATGCATACATTTAAAGGTTTAAACTCTATTTCAGTTCACAGCTCAATTCATAGGAAAGTTGAATACAGAAAAGCAATGCACCAACAAAATATGTCTGAGACACCATTTAAAACAATAACACTTGTTCATTTAAATCTTTGAGAATAGAGTGGAATAATCATCCTCTGACAGAATTTCATTAGGGGACTCCCTTTACATTATCATAGGGCAAAAATCACTTTTTTACAGTAGGAGGAAAAAAAGCTCTGAGTATATTTACAATACATACACTATACATAAATACAAGAACAACACTTACATAATATTAATAAACTTATAACATAGGCATTGCCTAAACACTACATAGTATATAAATGCAGAGGAAACTATTGGGAAATTAGATCTTCAGAAGTTTACTTTAAGTTTTGAAGCAAAGTAATTTTTGTATTTAAAAGCTTTTGAAAAGAAGGCAAAAGAAAATCTAAAATTAAACTAATATATTTGCCTGCTAGCAATGGTATTTTTATTCCTTTTAAATGTAGGAGCTCTATTGACACTACTATCTTTATGGGGTTACTGATAATGGCCCTCCCTTTTGCATCTTATCTAGGAAAAGATTGAGGTGCTGTACATACTAATTCCATTGCTGTGAAGCTTCAGTCCCAAATGAATCGTTGGTAAACTACGGGATGTTTTTGTATTTTTACACAGGAGGATCAAATGAGCACTTATTGGTACATACAACAGTAATGACCTGATTAGAAGGAACAATTTGGGGCCAAATACAATCCCATCCTTAGGTTTTCATTCAAATAAAGTCATGGGGAAATTTGCTTAGTCCATAAGTAACTTGGCCAAGAATGATTATTTTTCATTATTGTTGTTTCTTCCTGAACACAGCTGAAAGAACTTTCTGATTTAATGGTATTTTTGAACCCACATGTTGATAGCAGTGTCCAAATCTCTCTTTCCCTTGATGTGTATGAATCCACTGTGTCTGTGTACGGGTTGAAGGTCTTAAGGCTGATGGTGCATGAAACTTAAGTAATTCAATACTAACTCTGTGTATATTCTACAAATGTGCAAATGGGAAATACAAACTTGTAAGGACAGACAGAAGTCAAGACAGCATATTGTGTAGGTGTTCAGTGAAGAACCTATATTACCAAGGAAGCCATGTATAGGACAATCAAGAAGGAAATAAAACATGAGGATTTTTTTAAGATGGAAATATTGTAGTGAAAAAGTGTAAAATCAGAAATGACAACAACTCTGAATCATGAAAAATATTAGTTCAGCCATGAAAATTTGGCTCAAGTTGTCTTTCCAAAGCTCTTTTATATCTAGAAAGGCAGGGAGAGGGAGAAAAGTGGTATCTGAACCTATTTGTGTATTTCACGGTTCATGCTTATGACAATCCATCAAAGCCATCGCCTGTGGTCCCATATCAGACACTGAATTACTGATTTTTAAATGCTGAGGTCACAGCACAGAGCAAGGTTTAGCAAGTCAATGTGTGAACCACCTCTTCTTTTGTTACTGAGAGCACCTTGGCTCTCTGAAATTTCTGACTCTGAACTGGGAAAGATGTTGCAATTCATTCATATGGACAATAGGACCTCAAGTAGTTGGTTTTCTTTTTCTTATTTTTGTAATTGCTAAAATTCACATGCCCAGTTTTGCTTCTCTGGAGGACTGAAAAACTCTGTATTGAATAATGTAAAAGCAAAGTCAGTGAGCATGAATTGCTATAGGATAATGCTGGCAAAGCAAAAAAACCCCACCAAACCCAAATAAAACAAATAAACCCAAGAAAGTAAAACCAAAACACAGACTAAAAAACCCAACAAAAAAAATTAAGAACCCTTACTCAGAGTTTGCTTTTTAGAATGAAGGGAAAAAAAACTTGTCTCATTTTGGGATGGCGAAGACAAGGTGCCCTTTCCTACCAAGAGCTAACACATGCAGGGCTGGAATCAGCCAAACCTTCCAACATGGCAGCTTTCTAAGGGTGCCCCCTCGTAGTGTTGTTGCTCCAGAACAAAGAACTGAACACTCCTCTCCAAGAAGGGCCCAGGTACTGGGTAAGAAACTAGATTCCTCTGCCTTCTGATGACAAAATCCCTGGTACCCTCCTGAAATCCCCAGCCTGAGCTGTATTCTTTCATGGGCTTAATATCTGGAGATAAGCTTGGGACAACAGAGTAAGCAATCCAAGTTCTGATGGGATTATTTCTGCCAATGGTTAATATTTAAATTTGTTACTGAACAAGTAACCTTGTCATGTGCGCTCATGTGCATTATTTTGGGAAGGGGGGGGGGGGGGAAGGGGTTGTTTTTGCACCTGCACTTTCATCTCTGTACGAGCCTCAGTGAGACTCCAAGCAGCAACCTGCTGCTGATGGCAGCAGAAATCTAGACAAAATGCAGGATTTTTCAAATACAAAATTTTGCTGGGTTAAATGACAGGTACAAATTCAGAGAATGGAAAGCAATCTTCCTTGGCAAAGGCATCAGAACAACCAGTTACATTTCGATTTCCAATAAATTAATTTTTAAAAATAGAAGAAGCATGAGGGCTGGAATTACACTGCTATTTTAAGAATCCATTAGCAGTAGTTAATACTTACAAAAAATTGAGAATAAGTAAGAGTGCAAGAGTCACAGCTGGCCATTTTCTGGTAAGATAAATTAGTCTACTGATGCAAATGTTTAGGCCACTCAATATAAAAATCTCCACACTTAATTTTAGAAATATCGACTTCTTGTTTGCTATTCAAATAGTGTCTAGACTGACAGTCCCCAATTTTTCACTCATTTGCCCCCAAAAAAAGAGAAGTGATGTATTTTGTCCACTCATGCAGTCAACCAAGATGATATTAAATACTATGAGCATTACATGATGAAGAGAAAGGAGACATAAGGTGAACTCTTGTGTTTCCAGAGTTCAACACAGAGGATTTTCAAGATAATCCCTGTTCTATCATATTCCCTAAAAAAAGCTCCATTGGGCTTATTGCTGGTTTTGGATTCCTTCACTAGAGAATATCCTGGATAAATGGGCATATCCAACATAAATTGGGAAGAAATCCCCTAAAACACTGCTTTGACAACGACCGGCAATCACACCTACTGAGAATTGGTACAGCTACGAGTCATTTGTAAACTAAGACTTATTTTCTTCTTACAAATATATGACAGATGTTATCTGAGAAAATAACTAAAACCTCTAACACAGTATCTCAACATGTGAACATACAAATGGCACTTTGTGTTTGTTTCTGTGCTGCATTATTGTTCTCCAAGTAAAATTTCATTTTCACCTTATTGTTAACAGAATCCCATTAAGTTATTGCTGTGTAAAAGTATAGGAACATCCCATCAGTTCTAATTACAGGCACTTTCAGTTTCACCTTTAAAACAGATTTCAGGCTATCTCACTGAAGTGTATGTGTATTTTAAATGACAGAACTGTCCTGCTACAATGGATAATCTTGACATGTTACTGCACCTAGAAGACTAAACTCCCCTGGAATCAGCAAAAAGCAGCTGCCTATTTCAGCTCTGCAACCTTTAATCAGGATGCACTGTAGTTGGGGAAATACAAGAAGAAATAAAATCATGAGTGTTTGCCATTCCTGTATCTGCAGTCCATTGTAAAAATGCCAGAAGGAAAAAAGAAGTCACAAACCGCCAAAACTTTCATATGGTTTTCATTTTGTTTAAGTGTTTTCTTCCTTTATTCAGTCAAAGACATCGAGCGTTGGCTTATTTGACACTGAAGGACTCAGTGTAATTTTGCTAGATCACACACCATCTGCAAAACAGCAAAGAAGTGGCCACTCCATTTTGCAGAGAAAACACGCTCTGATAAAACAGAACACTTTACTTCTTGTGTTTTGTGTTTAAGCTTTGCAAGGCATTATCCTAACAGTCTTCATGAAGAAAACTGAAGGTAAGGATTGTTTAAAAATGTATTTCATTTAAGCTATTTAACACCCCATGTAAAACTGTGAGTTTGAAAATACTTTTCCATTATCACATATATTACAGACTATTTTAACTGTTTACAAGTATAGTAAGATACTTTCACGTTACTTTAACTCCTAAAGATGCAGTATCCTTACAGTTACATTTTTATGCCAAAACCTAATTTATTGTGGAGGATTTAAGCCTTTTCAGGGCTCCAGTGGGCAGAACTTCATAAGCATACATTACACAGCAACTGCTATGCTATATAGTAACACTGTGAAAATGCAACAATTTTTTTGTGCAATTCTCCAGCCACATATGACAGGCAAAGGCATAACACAGTAACATGAGCTGGTTTCTTAAGGTAGCATTTTCTATAACAGCGTTTACTTAAAATTCTTCCTTTTCTGTTTCTTTTTCCCCAAAATTTTAATGTTAAATAACCTTGTTTATTACCTGCACATGGGTAGAGACACTTGGAAGTGGCAGTTCATAGGCAAGAGTGTGAGGATGAGCATGTGGGAGTAGCATGGATTTACTCAACGATCTTAAGACTTGACTGCTATGGAAGACGCAGTTTCATACAATGACCTTTCCAAACCCAAATTTCAACTAAAAAGTAAGCGCGATATTATTAGTCACACTTACTCTGATTTTTAGGTACTCACCTTCAATAAAGGAGAAAGAGATTTTTTTTACATTAAACAGCATTTATTATCAGAAGATAAATTTAGAAACGGCAACTAGAATACATTTTCAATGTGGCTAATGGAAAATTAAAATTATGATCACTGTTATTCTCATTATTGAAGGGGAAAAAGGCTGTCCAGCTATTGTCCATGCTCTGCACTGCAAGTTTACCCAAACATCAACATCACTGATATAATTTTCAACACTGTTATTTTTGTTATACTTTACTCCAGCAAATAATCATATATACAAGTCAGTCTAAATCTACTTAATTAATTATGTAAGCATGAGAGAGAGTAAGGAGTACTGCATCTTCATCCCCAAGTAAAAACTTCTGTTGCAAGGAGCCAATTTTACAGTGCTGAATATAAGGGGTGCTCAAAAAACAATGACACAATTAAAAATTTTAAAAGTTCTGTATCAAAGCTGTTTGCTCATTACATTTTCCTAAAATGCTGGCTCATGAAGTTTCCTGACAAATCCATTTAGAACTTTTGAAAATATATGAAATCTGACTCTTCATGGCATAATTTCCCTTGCAAGCTGTAACATGCAATGAGTATCTGGGGGACATCAGCTCCACATTCAAACACCCCCATCCCAACGAGTCACTTCTCTTAAAATACTTCTGAAAAGGACAAAAACCAAAAAACACCCCCATGGAGTAACTGGGATCAAAGCCTGAAGGTGCTGGTATGAATGAGAACCTCATCAAGAACCATACTGTGTACTTGAAACCCAGTGGTGGACTACTGCTGGTTGTGCAAGTTTTCTACAGGAGAATCCTTTGCACATGTGCTGGAATGGTTGAGGAGGTACTTTCTGCCTGTGAAATAACACTCCTTTACCTTTTGGCTTCATTCTCCTACCATTGCCACACTTTGTGCCTATGTCTCTTGGCATTAGTGGTGCTTTAACCCTCTATCACTTTGGGGCTCTTTGAATAAAACCAGACCCTCTTTCTGTTGCAGTGTTTCCAATGCATAAAGTAACAGGCATCCAGCTGAAAAACCAGGGATTCACTCAGACCAACCCTGGCCTTGGGAGACGAGCCTCTCCAAGGGTCTGTCATACATATGCTCCTCCACAGGGCATTTCAAAGCCGAATGCTAAAATTTAAGGCCTTTCCATTTCTACTGTAGTTTCTCTGTCCTTATTGACTATAGGGTAAGCCTGAAGAGGAACACTGCCAGTTGCACCCTGCCTTTGAGAGTAATATCACATCCTCCTGTACGCTTACAGAATGTCCAGTAAGAGTTTCTGCTCAAGCAAACTTAATTTTCTATGAGAGAAAAAAAATATCACAGGTGCCAAGAGGAATTCTGTATGCCACTGGTTCTTCAACTGAATTACTGCTATTCCAATAACTAGTTGGTAAAATTCTTGGGCAAGAAAAAAATTTTATCAATGGAGTTCCACCTGACCTGGTTTCTTTCCCTAAATGCCAACAATGACAGCTGCATTTAAGGCAATGACATTGAAGTGCACAAAAATCAGACCTCAGACAAAATCCATGAAGCACCTCACACACAATACTCTGACAACCAGTTTTTTAAATCAACAGTAGCAATGCTGCTGGTAAGGACACAGTTCTTCTGCTCTGCAAGGCCTCATGGTCTATTCAGAAGCCCTGCTCTGTCCCTGATCTGGAGATGGATTCCAGAATGTTGTCAAATTTGGTGGAAGCAGATCACTGACGTGGTCAACATGAACTGATTTTTCCCACAACAGCCCTGAATAATTTGTG
Organism: Anthoscopus minutus; assembly: GCA_013399455.1. NCBI lineage: Eukaryota > Metazoa > Chordata > Aves > Passeriformes > Paridae > Anthoscopus > Anthoscopus minutus. Next base: position 13,350 of record VWYI01034035.1, read on the forward strand.
TTGAGTTTCTCTGCTGACCACTTGGCAGTGGGAATCCCGAGCTTTAACAGTAGCTAGTTCTTTCAGAGAGGTGAAAAACTACCCATACTGGGGAATATTACGGATATTTAAAGACAATCAAACTCTGGGGTCTTGTGAATGCTATTACAAAGTATTATCCTAGTCACTTTAATCCTCAATTAACTGTAACTGCTTTCGCATCTGTATGGGTACTCTGTGTTGTTTCTTAAAGATTACCTCGATTTCAGAATCCTCCGAACATTACCACATTTACCTCAGGAATCTGATATTGAGATGGTCAAACATTTAGAAACAAACAAGTGGCATCACAAATTTAATCTGCGTAATTCCTGGAACAAAATATTCATACAAATGCATTGAAAAAGACCTTTATGTTACATCTTTAAGCTATGAAATTACCAACACTTAGAAAATATTGCCAAGCCTCCCCTTTGTCAAATTTAGCTGAATAAGCAGATCCTTGTGAGGAAAGAAAACAGAAAAACACTGTTCTGTTTGCATGAGTAACTGATGACTAAGAGTTTCTCTCTTTCCTACATAATACAATTAATACAAATTGGTTTGCAATTATAGGGCTGTATGGGAATTATCAAGAATTTCCTTTTATTTAATCTGAAAAGGCTTGAATTGAAAATCCCAGCAGAGGCAGCCACTGATACCCATATAGAAGGCCATTTATATCATACCGGACAGCTGGCAAAATCTTGTTTTTCCCCTAACTCCCAAGGAGAAATCTAATGTCTTGCAGAGCACCACTGCAGAAATATTTCTCTGTCCTACTTACAGTTCATCCACTACCTCCTCAACAATCAACTCCTTCCGTTATCTTTCCTGCTTTTCAGATACAAGCAATATGTCAAAGGTAATAAAAGTACCTAATTGTGGCACCTAGCAGGTCAGTGAAACCAGCAAAAAGATTAACTTAAATGCTTAAATCTTACATGCTGTTTCTGCATAGCCCCCACTTCTGTTGGTGTGGAGTAAATTACTGTCTCAAGAGCCATTTTTAAAATTATTGCTTTTTCTCTGCAAGAGATGCAGCCATTTCTTCTCTGTTTTGTTCTGATGATACATTCAATTCCATTCTATGAATGGCTATACCACTAACCTGGTACCAGCAAGTAAAAGATCTGACTATTTTCTTGGGTTCAAATAATAGCTGTGGGGAAGAGGATACCTGCATGAAAGAAAACTGCACTTTGAGAATAGGGTAGTTTTTAGTTGGGCTCTTTCTATACAAATCAGATAATGGATCTAAATAAGTCCATGGTAAAATACAGATACTTAATATGGTATTTCAGCAGAGATGCTGCTGCCCTTTGCTTATTTTACAGACTTTAACAACAACAACAATGAAAGAAAATAAGGAAATAAAAAGATAAAAGGTTAAATGGCTGGTGTCCTCTAGGGCATAATGACAAATTGTGGTATGATATTAAAATGCCACCATCATTATTGCAAAAGTCTGATCAAGCAACCCTCCAGCTCCAGCAGCGGGACCTCTCCAGCAGAATCTTCTTGCCTACTCACACGCAGCTTGTCTGTAGCACAGCTCCGGTGCAGTGCTGACACCGGCCAGATGGTATTGGAAACTAGGGGAAAAGATGGTGTAATACAGATCTAGCGGTCTTGCTCTCATCATCATCGTCGTCATCATCATCATCATCATCATCATTATCATCGTTGTCATCATCAGTTCGTGGTATCAATCCTCCAATCAGCAGTGATTTTTCAGGAACAAAATGTCTGGCAGCTGAGAAAACATACAAGCTATAAACATTTTTTGTCAAAGGATGCAGCATGTAAAATAATGCCCATTCCTGTAGCATCTCGGCTGCTATTTCCCAGGTGATTTTGATGACACTTTCAGGGGGTAGCCATGCTGAGGGGCAGACAGGGTTAACTTTAGATGGCGAGGAGAAGAGTGGCACTTCTTTTCCTGCTTTTTTAAATTTCTGTTATTATTTTTTGTTACAGACATCAGGGAAAGCCCTGCCTGTTAACACTGTAGAGGGGGGATTCAGCCCTGCTGAATTCACTGTGGGTAGTTAAGAGACCCAGCTCTTAAACTCGGCTGGAACAGGTAGCATTTCTCAAACCAGCATGTGCCTGCGGCGGTGGAGCGCCAAGTGATCCGAGCGGGAGAAGCTGCGGTCACAGTCTGCACACTTGAATGGCTTCACTCCCGTGTGCTTGCGGTAATGCCTCGTCAGTTCATCGGATCGAGCAAACTTCCAGGTGCAGCCTTCCCAGGTACATTTGTAGGGTTTTTCTCCTGGGAGAAACAAAAGAAAGAGGGGTAGGGGGAAAAGCAGGTTGTGACTTTCCCCTTGTTGCTAATAATCCCCACAATCCCCTTTGCACGCTTCCCGTGAACACGCACTGCCTAGGGGTTGCTTTAGGCCAAATTACACAATTATGAGGTACTGCATCTGCTGAATGTAAGGAAAAAAAAGCCTTGAGATTTATCATTGCTGTGGTATTCACATGATTAAGAAAATCAACAGGATTAAGGCAATAATATAGATCCTACCTTGCAGGGGTGATGCGAGGATTAACATCAGCACAGAGAGCTGTGTAATTATTCTCATGATTACCATACAAGTTTGCAACCCTCATCTTGTCAGGCTACTGCTTCTCCCCAGATGACCGGGTTACCTGATATTTCTGCAATTTACCATGGGCTGACACAAACTTCCCATTATTCTACGATGTTTGTGAAAGTTTCTGATTATTTGCGTAAACAGCACTCTGAGACATTCCTTAGTAAGCTGGTAAAAATCAACTACCACTTCCCAATGAAACATAAAAATTCAATGTGTAAAAGGTCCTCTTTATTTACTGCATTTACTTTCAGTAAAATTAATTTTGCATAGGATACTACTAGAATGGTGTACAATTTTTAAATGTACTTCGCCAGGAGAGTTGCTCATAAATACCTATTCACTTTTGTGAGCTCAGACTTCGGCTAATGCAGAGTTTTGGAAAATCCCACCATTGTGCTTTATATTTAAGGGTAAGAATGATGTTGTATCATATCAGAGGAGAAGATTAATACAGGCAAACTGGACCTTGTGCTTGCATAAAGCAAACTGTTTAAGATCCCATTTTTGCCATGTTTTAGGCTATACTTCTTTGTGACTTCTATCACTCACCTTCAGTGTCTACAGAAATGCTCTTGGCAGTTACCTTGATCCCATAGTTCCACATAAACCAAAACTGAGGAAAGGAAACTCTTTGAGGCCTGTATTCCTCTTCCTTTTGTGCGTCTAAAATTTTTCTTCCCCTTCTGAAACCAGCTAATCACAACATGGACAACAAACGAACATCTCAGCAACAACTATTTCCTTTGTTAGTCACAACCATTCTTCAGTTATTTATTATCTCTTATGAATCATGAGCAGCTTACAAGAAACTATTTCAATTACATGAACCACTGATGCAACACCTGTTTTTTTGTAGGCAGAACCTCCCTCCTTGCATCTCTTCAAAAGTCAATAAATGCTTTGGAGAGAGCCCTTGGTTTCAAAAGAAAATTTCCAAGTAAGAGTATCATCACAAAGTTCAAACAGCCCCAAAAAATCCAGCTGAAATGGCCTCTGTAAGGAAATTCAGCGCTATACAGACATCAGCAGGACTTGTCAGTGAGGTTGTCAGCAACATTTGAGCTCCTTGGCTTGGTACCTTCTGTGCACCATCTGGGCTGTGCTGCAGTTTTGATGTCAGGTGGGGGTGGAAAACAATTGCTGCAAGGAGAACCCAGCAATCAAGTCTCTGAGTACAACCTGTAGTTGCACCAGCAGCAACTCAGCCTAGATAATTCTGTACTCCCCAACCAAGTACAGAGCACCAAATAGTGCTCATTGCCACCAGGCGGCCACAGTGCTGGGCATCTCAAATCCAGCAGCTGCTGTGAGCTGGACAGGCAGGCACAAGCTACACGGCAGATGGTGGGATGCACACTCTTGCCAATGACACAGTCCTACAAAATGTGCTCAAATTCGCCACCGAACTGTCTTACATAGATATTCTTGCCACAAACAGTTGGTGCAGAGTGCTGTACAAATATAGCAGTACCCCCATCCAACCTGGCAGGTTGATTCCAACACTCTCGTCACAGCACAGCAACATTTACCAAGTGCAGTGCTTGTCCTGCCCATTCCTCAACACACTTTTAAACTTTCATGTTCACCAGATACCACCTTGGTTGGCTTCTCTGACCGCAGACACTTTCAGACAACAGATATTTCTTAGCTTCTGGATTCTTACTTAAAAGCATCTGAAATTTTAAACATCTTCAGGGAAGGAGACTCAACTACTTCACTGTACAACCAGAGTGAACATTTTTTATCTAATATCCAATCTAAACCTACCTTGGCGCAACCTTGGTGTAACTGGAGGCCATTTCCTTTGTCCTATTGCTTATTATCTGGGAAGAAAGACTGACCCCTACATTGCAACAACTTCCTTTCAGGTATTTGTAGAAGGCAAAAAGGTTCCTCCTGACCCTCTCTTTCTCCAGGCTGAAAAGCCCCACTTCTCTCAGCCATTCCTCGTAAGACTTGTGCCCACACCCTTCACCAGCTCCACTGCCCTTCTCTGGACACACTACAGCACCTCAATGTCCTTCTTTTAGTGAGAAGGACAAAATTCAACATCGGATTGAAGGCGTGGCCTCACCCGTGCCAAGTGCAGAGGCACAATCACTGCCCTGCTCCTGCTGGCCACATTGTTGCTGATTCAGGCCAGGATGCCACTGGCCTTCCCAGCTGCCTGGGCACAGCTGGCTCATGTTCAGCCACTGTTGACCAGCACCCCCAGGACCTTTTTTGCCCAGCAGCTTTCCAGCCACTCTTTTCTCAGTCTGTAGTGCTGACTGGGGTTGTTGTGACCTAAGTGCAGGAACCAGCACATTGTTGACTCTCATAAAATTGGCACCGGCCCATGAATTCAGCCTGTCCAGACTGCAGATCTTTCCTACCCTCCAGGAGATCAACACTCCCCAACTTGGTGTCATCTGCAAACTTACTAAGGGTGCACTCAATCCCCTTGTCCAGATCACTAATAATGATATTAAAGACATCCATGAAGTCCTTCCCCTTCGTACACAGAATTCTAGATCTTCCTTCCCTCAGCAGAAAAGAGAGAACCCAATGCAGAAAGGGATGGTTTGCATGAAAAATCCCAGAAAGTAGTTTTTTTTTTAGTTAATCCATTAAAACAGCATCATTTCAGGTAAAAAATGAGAGTCAGCTGATGGAAGGATTTGAGTACAGATCACTCAGCTGGAGTTCCCAGGTGCTGCTTCCAGTGTCCCTCCTCCCCGAGTCCTGCTTACCCAGCCCTCACGAAGCTATGTGAGAGACAGGACCAACAACATTCCTTGCAAGGTATTTAGTAAGGAGAATCACTCTTACAAGCTCAACCTAAGAGGACCCCTTGTTGCTTTCATTTAAATAGATACATTTAGTGTAAGAAAGAAAAAAACAGCTGAAGTAGAGTTCATGTGACAACATTCACTCATATGCACCTTAAAAAGGCCACTGGAAAGACAACTGTGAAAGATGTGATTGTTCATTAGGGCTAATCAACATTTTCTGCATATCTAATTTCTAGGGGAAAAAGTAGTACTACTATTTTCTCTTAAACAGCTCATTACCTGTGCATGCTCGAGTGCTGAAAAAAAATTTCCTTCATATACTAACTCTTAACCTTTTGTATGGTGTCATCCTAGACATGAAGACTAGCCACTGAGTTTGTCAAAACCAGAAGACTCAAGAGTTCAAATGATGGAGAAAGGACTAGCAGGAGCAGAATTCCTACAAGCTGAGAAGCTGGTGTCAGCTATCCCACACAAGCTCTGCCTGATGAGAGCTTGAGCGCTCATGGTTAAATTCCTCAGTGCAACCTACAGAGAGGAGCTGAACCTCAGCAGGGCAACCCAAAGAGCAGTGTATGAGGAGGTGGACAAAACTGGAAGAACTTTTCTGCAGTGCATATGTATCTATCTGTCTATCTAGCTATCTATCTGCATTTCAAGACTGGATTGCAGTGGAGTTAAGTCAAACACTCAACCATTCTGACTCAGACACTTCTGTCTCTGTGCAAGCACTTGAGTTCAAGTGTTTAAGAAACTCTTAGGCTTGAAGTATGGGCATATTTTGACTCCTCATGCACCCAGGCACTCAAATTCTCATTCAGCTTAAGGAGCAAATGCAGGCTGTGTGAGTTTTGCCTTAGCTGGGGGAAATACAGGAATGAAGAAGTCAAAACAGTAGACAGTTTTGGGAAATTGGAAGCATGAAGAGCTACAGAAAGAGACTAAAGACATGTGGCAATTAGGAGGAGGAGAAAAGAAAAACCAGAAGATAAAATCCTGTTAGTTCAATATTCTGAATGTGTGAAGTTTTAAAGAACCTATCAATTTAAAAACAGATGCCTGAAGCTGTGAATGTTTGTTGACCCTCTACTTTTGCACCTTTGAGAGCTCTATTGTTTTGTCCTGAAACCCGATAAAAATATCCCAAAACACAGAGAAACTCCAATACTATTCTGCAGCTTTGTCCTGCAATACATGGATAGTGAACAGTACACCACAACAGCATTTTTATAGATCAAGCAGGACCCTAGAGCATAAAAAAGTATTTCTAGAGAGTTCTCAGTAGAAATGAGTATTTTCTATTATTTGATGGAGTTAATTATGAAGTTTTGAAGGGATGAGTCAACACTTTAAATGGGCATAGGCATTTTTCAATCTTCTATTTACACTACATCTATTTCTAAGAGCCCTCCAAAACCATGCCTTTTGGAGTCCAGATGTGACAAACCAAATTAGTTTAATTACCTTTACCATATTATTTTTCCTAACCTTCCATGACTCCTCTCACTTAGGCACTTAAGAACATGGCTACAACTGCTGCTCATTAAGTCCTCCAAAACTCTTCAAATATTGAATTAATAATGCTGAATAATAACCACTGTTCAGCCATTTCCAAATTTTCCACCCTTCACACAGCACATCTGTCCTCCCATATCTCTATTCATATAACCTGACATCTGGAAGACCATTTGCTCAGTGAAATAAATCTCTTGAACTTTTACTTTATAACCTGATGACATCCACATATTCCTTATTAAAAAATCTCTGTGTAGATACCAGCCCAAGACATGCCACGTAACAAATGAAGGGACCAGGGTCTGTTTGGTGCTGTGCAGAATTTCCCACGTGGGTTGTTCCTCAGCAGCTATCCTCTGCCCATCAGCTAGCTGGTATCAACAGTATTTGATGCCAGACCAGATGTTTCAAAGACAGACACCACAAAACCACCATGTAAATAGTTATGGGTTATTCTGCCAGCAGGGAAACTGTTCTGAAACTCCAGAGAACAGAGCCGGGCTTATATTCATTCCTTAGGCAAGGAACTTTATTTACTGCAACTGCAGATGCCCCATGTACTCCCTGTGCACTTGCAGTTCCTTTCATTTGTGTATTATTTAAGTTTCATTTATCCAGCAGCTTAGCAGGCTCTTGGCAACCATGAGGTAACACTGTCTACTACCAGGACAGAAAATAACCCAGTGCTCAAGCTGTAAACAGTTTTCTTCCTCTGGCATCAACTCTCCCTCTCTTTCTGGTATTACAGGTAAGTGCCCTGTCCCTTCTTGTTTATGTCCTCTTCAGACATCCCTATCAATCCATTTTTTCTGCACATGGAATTGTCACCATGACTCTTGAGTTATTATGTCACTTCTCTGCAGCTCTTTCTTGCAGTGGCATTTTGAAATGTTGCTAACACTTTTATTCCAAATAAGAGACAATGAGGAAATAAACATAGTGGACTGTTCAGGGGTAAAGGTTTAGCAATCTAGTCAGGTTTTTTCTATGTTTAAGCTGTGAAAGACAAAGTTAAAAAGCACATGGAAACAAAACCTGATGTATAAGTTTGTGTAGTAATTCCACACAGGGAGGATAGGGGCAGGGAGGAGATAACACTGCTTACCCCTTTCTCAAAATACAGTGAGTAGTGAAATTTGCACAGTTTAATAGGTGGAACATGCCCAGTTCTGCTATATACATCTTTATGCCCCATGTTTCTACTGTCATAATTTTGAAGTACTCCTCGCATAAAAAGAGAGTGAGATCGTAAGGATTTAGCCTGGAAAGAAACTGGAAGAAAGCAAGTAAGCCAGCAAGCATGCCTCTGCCTATGTCTGATATGCTACATTTTCTAGTCAAAGTGAACAGATCTGCAGTTTTGCAGGGTTGAGGACATCTCCTGGCGATTCCTGGTTTGGTTTCTGCTACAGGATGTTATGCTATATATGCAATGCGTAGTATTTACGTCAGCTGTTTTCAGCTCCCATATAAACACCAGAATTGTTCTGAAGCATATGGAACAGTCCTACTGACAAGACTCTTGGAGAAGAAATCATACATTGAAAACCAAAAATCACAGCTAATTAGATTCTGCACTTCTACTAAAAATAAGAAATTTCAGGCAGCACAGAATCTTTTACAGCAAAGACACTATCTGATAATGAACATCCTCAGGCACTCCCAGAGGAAGAGGGGAGTTTAGCTTTCAGACATGGGGGAAAGGGAAAAATGACAATTCTTACATTTTATGTGATATTTTTATTAGTATAATTTTTTAATGAAAAAATAGAGCACTTATAAAGCACTTTACAACTTTGAAGTGCCTTATAAAGCTTTTTTGAAAATGTAATTCCTCATAGAAGTCTCTCTTCACGGTAGTACTGTGTAACAAATATCAAGTCCATTCTGCAGGTAGGAAAACTAAACCAGAGAGCATCAGCCTTCCCAAAACTGCAGAGAGCAAACAGCAAGGCTAGGACTTACATATTAGTAACACCTTACTTTCTGTAATGAATATCTTACCTTAAACCCTTTAAAACTTAGAAATATTTTCAATCATTTTTATGCAAAAATCTAATTCAATTATAGAAGTCAACTTGCCTATGCTCCCCAAAGAGGAAGGTGTAACTGCATTAAGTAAATGTTTCAGTATTGTCAAAATATGCAAATAAAATATCTTTCCGGGAAGAGATAGTTTTGTATACGTTGAGCAAGTCTGGCAAAACAATTTCTATGAGCAGAACAGGAACATACTGTGCTGCCTGGGACACGTCTTGAAGTTCAGGTATTATTTCTTGTTCTCAGTCTGACTTAGGCAAAGCACAGGGACACGGTTTCTTCATGTGGAAATCGGGAACAAAACAATTTCTTCAGTTCAAATACACAGTGACAACCTCTACTCTAGAAGAAGAGACAGAACTTCATTACACTTTGGCAGCCCTTGAACTCATTTACAAACTCCACTTGTGATAATTCAGGTGGGAGTCCTTTTCTCTCATCAAAACACACAAATACATTTTCATTTCACTGCACTGATGAGCTTTGGTCCTGTTTGCCTTTCTGGCCCCTCTTCTCACACCCTCTGCAAGAGCAGTACTAGTTTGGCAACCCTACTTCTTTCCTTCTACTACTACTGTCCCACATGCCACTCTAGGTATATGGCCGCCCAGTCTGTCGCTATTTAAATACAAATCCAGGCAAAAAAAGCCTTAGGGACTAAAATCAAAAAATTCAGTTCACTGTAATTTAAGAAGGGAAACCCATTATATTAGTGTCTAGTCTGTTCTGTAACCACATGGACAGAAAAGGAAGAAAGATGGGGAATCCAAGCAAATTCCACACTTTCTCTTTTGGGGGCTTCTTCAGAGACTCTGCCCCAGAATGGGCCCTACCAAGTACTATGTGACATGTGAATGAATAAATGCTTGGGGACAAGGATTAGCTACATACATTGCCAAGGGTGCTGCTTATGCCGTATGATAAATTTTAACTCCTGTAAAAATAGAAAATATAAAACATTTGGAAATGTTCAATTTAAAATGTTAAATGTTTAATTTAAAATGTAAAAGGCCACTTCCCATGCACCTGAATCCAGGAGCCAGACCAAATCCCAACAGTTAACAAAAAATACTGTTTTATTAACCTTCCTGGAATTTGTTTCCTGTATGACATGGTGCAGACATATAAGTTTTTAAGTATATGTTAAGTGCATATATATATTATAGATATATCTGTAGTGGAAGATGACATGAAGTTTTCTTCTCCACAACAGCCATAGCAAATATATGGGACTATTGAATTTACAGTGCTGTGGGGAAAGACTGAGGTTTTCCTTATAGCAGCCTTCACTCACTAAAGTATTTCAGAAAGGTGATGCAACAAATCCATACTTCCATCAGCAGCCAAGTGAAAGGAGGGTGCCAGCAGACCTGCACATTTATTCTCCTTAACTGAGGTGCAGCAGGCTTGGACTTTAATCTGGCCTTCCCCAAATAAAACAACTTTCCTTCACTGTGGTCTACAACTGCATGGAAGACACCAAACAATTCACACTTCCCTACCCATCTGCCTTCAATGCTGGTACTGTCACTGCTCCCAGTATTGCTCCACCATGTTCATCAAGACAAATACTTATTTTTTTCAGTATGAAACTTAGACTTTCCTTTTGTTTTTTGAAAAGAAAAAACCAAAATCAAAACCAAAAACAAACCACCAAAAAACCCAAACCAACAATGAAAATTTGCCAAATAAAAAAAAAACAAACCCAAACAAATAACAAGTAAAAGTCTCCAAGGGATGGGCTTTGTCTCACACAGTTTTGTACAACTGATTATTGCACGGTGCTACAAGTCAGGTTCAAGCAGAGAATGGTCACTGGTGTGCTGAGCTGTTCATAGAAACCAAGCATTAAAAAACCCATCTCCCATTTAAGTGAGTTGGAAATGGAATTAAACTTTCCTAAAGGAGATATAACAATTTTTATCACAATAAAAATCAGATTAAATGCATTTACTACTGAAGAAAATTTTAACTGACAAAATTACGCATGACAAGGGACAAGGGGAAAGCTCATTAATTTGACCAAAATACCACTATTTCATATTCTACGTTGAGCAAACACTGAAGTGCAAAAATTACTCTTCATCCTACACAGGTTTCATCAGATCCTTTTACTTTCCCATGAAACAGTAAGTTTTTGTAGAATTTGCCCATGTTTCTAATCACTTATTTGCAAAAAATTGAAGAGTGAAGACACTCCTTTTCAGGATCTACCTCTTGTTTGCTTTTATGCACCAAAAAAAGGAGGCAGGAAGGAAGAAAACCTGAATAAAACATTTTTAAAAGGCTTTTATGACGCTTACTTGCAGTTTTGAGCATGCTGCACTCTCAAAGACTGTTTCTGATTGAAGGTTGCCCTGACAAGGACAGGATGGACATGACACCCTTTCCAAAGGACATGGGGTATCACCAGCAGCAAGCTGTTGTTCCCTTTCCTTGGGACTGAGTGGGCTGCAAGAGTTGGAAACCCTGTACCGTGTATTTATTCCTCTAGGTCTGGTTGCAACATCTGGGTTAAGTGTTTTGGAAGTGGTGGGAGTAAAGACGTCTTTCTTGCCTTCATGGCACTTCAGGGCTACACATGGTAGACCACAATCACGCCAGAGACCTCAGATGAACTGCAGTTCTTTGGAGGTAGAGCATTAAATACTAAATGGCTGTCTTAGAGAAAATCTTATTCTGCATAATGAAATTATCATTATTCCCTTGTGCCACACACAGACAAAACACATATGCACCCCATATTTACAAAGTCAAGGGGCACTGTAGAAAATATTTTTCATAACCTTGAGACTGAAAGTAATCACAGACACAATTAGGCTTGCTTTCCCATCAAAGCGCCTTGGAATAACCACACGGGCACTCTTCCATATCGGCACAGCATCAGACCGACAATGCAGAGGAATGACTCTCTCTGTGTAAGGTGAATTCAGAGCTTGCAAAATGTGCCAGAAATGAAATAATTTAACTTTCCACAGAGTGGCTATTGGAAGAGAACTGGATGTACAAGCACCTTCTGGTATGGACACCTGCCTGTAACTAGCTCGACTCAGACACTATCTCACTAGATCCAGAGGTTCCCACTTCTGCATCACCTGTCTAGGCTGTGGTGGCTTTCGTAAGCATGCCCTTACACCTCTGGTACATACTGCACAAGCAGACATCTGCTTTTAAATATACTTCTGTCCTGAAATCTGAAGCCCGTCACATAAATGGGAGTAGGCTGAGATTTCATTTATTAAATAATCTGTTTATCTTCTAAAGAGAAACTGCACGAGGAAAGAGCAGAAAGGCTAGAAAGAAAAACTTCTGTGAAATATACTCAATTTTCACATTGGAAAGCTGTATTGTTTATTGAAACTGGCAGTAAATTATAAACAGTAAAAGAAAGTATTTCTTAAAAAATAAAAGCATCACCCAACACAAACAAGACCTCCTATTTTACTTAAAGCAAATTACTTTTAAAATTGGCTTTGTTTATTTAAATTCCCCGTTTCTGAAACAGCACATGAACCTGCTGTTAGAAGTTTTTTCACCTGACAATTTTCATGGTGCAGGAAGAGCTCAGGGACAAGGAGAACACAGGACATGAGAAAGAAAAGCTGGGCTTTTGAAGAGCGAGTCTGGCGGGTAGGTGACAAAAGAGGTGTTAGAGACCAAATTCTACACAGTTCAAGTAAAATACAGACAGATTCTTTAAAAAATGTTGCTTCTTCCTAATATTTGTCTAAAGAAGGGATTACATATCTGTAAATATCTCTTTGGAACTCATAGTTAGCAAAAAGCATAAAACAGACCTTAAGAAAACAACAGGTAATGAATGGAGCTTTAAAACCTACAGAATAAAATAGCTTTTTTGGTGCCCCTGACTTTTTAAGTCTACTCTGAAAGTGCTCAAAGGAAAACCTGAACAAAGACTAATGACAGGAGCCCTTTCATATTAAAATAATATATGGAGCAACAGTGAGTGAGAGGAATGCAATGTTTGAAAAAGCACAGACTAAATAAAACACCCATGTACTCACTAGTCCTCTCTCTTCTAGGGTGGTGTCTCAACCTAGCTACAAAGGAACATCTCAGGGAGGGAATGCTGTCATTTTCTCAGGTACAAATCTGTACTTCTAAGATGTTTACTGTCTCCACATAAAACTGCTGAAGACCCCTTGACACTGACAAATAGACTTCATTACGTCTGTGGCAAAGGTATTTGCTCTCATCTCTCAGGAATGATATAGGCGTTGATCAAGGACAAAGCACCAAACACAAAAAATTCACTTGGCCCAGGGCTATATTCAGCCTGTGTCTGTAAGAGCCTGACAGAACAACCCCTCTACTGCAGCAGCAGCACTGAGAAGGGTGATTCAGACCCAGTGACAACCCGGGGCTCATGGACGAAGAGCAGCAGTTGCAGCCCAGTAACTGAGTCCCACAAAAGTTATCTGGTTACAGACCTTGGCCTCCTCCATTCCTTCAAGGCAGGAGCAAAGCCATGCCTGTGGATATATGGTGCCTACACCCATGGATTAAATTCATTCCCACTTCATGCCACCTGGAAAGTCCCAGGCTTGTGCAGCTGTTGACCCCAGAAAGCTGCTCTGTCATGTTCTTCCAGAAAGTTGTAACTAACAACTGAAATAAGGCCGCACAGAAATACAGAATCCTGATTACTACTACAGTAAATGAAAATCCTGTGGAGGTGAGACACAGGGAACAAATCTCTTGTGTTTCAGACACTGCAAAATTATGTCCTGCATAACCTCAAAACAAATATCTTCTCTTTTTGTTGACTTCTTCAGGATGATTCATGCAGTTTTAAACTCCTTAGGCTTCTCCATGTGGGAAGGGGGTAACCACGATGAACTAGAACTGGATTTAATCATGAGCAACTTCAGATGTTTAGCTGTTCATACAGTGGAGAGAATCAGTATTAATCTGTAGGACTCAGCTGTCCTATTGGAAGTGTCAATGGCAATTTTAGTACTGCCTACAGGGACTGAAATAGCTGCTACAGATCATAAAATAGCATTCTGACTTGTTTCCCTCACTATCTTCAATGCAAAAGTAGCAAAGTGAAGAAGGTGAGTCCCATCAGGGCTGCAGAGCTGCAGATCCCCTGAAAACAGCAATTACACTCTCCCCATTCCTGGGGCCAATACCAGTACCCGTGCCAAGTGCAACACAGAACACAAACTGGGAATGCAACCTGTGGCCGCTGGTTTTCCCATTTTTAAAGATTATTCCTTTGTGGAATCACACATTAGTAATTTTCTTCAAGGTCATTGAAGCAGAAACTAACTCAATGCAAGTCCAGTGAGCCAATTTCTCATAGTTTCTCCTTACAGAAAGAGTTGATAAACCTGAGCTGCAAGATTGCCTGGGAGCCCCGAAGGCGCTTCATCACACCTGATACCTCCTGATAGCTTTATTTGATGATCTGGCAAAACAACAACAAGAAGTTGATACTAGAAAGAGAAATTTAATACCAATGCTTGTGATTTATGCAATGCTCTATCTATCAGAGGTTTCACGCGCAGTTTTCCCAGTCAGAGAGACAATACGTAATTCAAGTCTGCCCCCCAGTGGACTCCGTGCCCGCACGAGCACGCTAAGTTTTGAGGACATTGGTGGCAAGTATTGAGGAGCTAGATGACAGCATACTTTAAAAAACCAGGAGTTACTCCAAGAGGATTAAATTCAAGTGTTACTATCTGTAATATTCTGTTTCTGCTCTTATTAGGATGAAAAGAAGCATACCTTCTAACCAACAAATTTGTTCATCCTGTCATAATACCACATTGTCTTTCCTCCTGTGTCTAAACTACCGTGAATGTTTCAAAGGCTATGCACAGAAAATCATGTAGGTTGGAAAAGATCTTTAAGATAATTGTGTAAATGAAAAAAAAAAGTTATCAAACACATACTGCTTAGGTAAACAATTGTCAGCAAGATCAGCCTGTCTAAAAAAAATAAGGTACAGATTATGCAATGCTGAGTTTCTGTGATCTTTTCTCAGAAAGTTTCCTTCTGAAACTTGCTCACTCTTGCGTGCATAGCTGTCATACTTCATTTATACTTATCCAAAACTGCACTAATTACTGTGGGTCATACGTGAATAATTAACTTCTTTTGCCTGAAGCAAAAGTAAAGGCCAAGATAAAAAATGCAAGATGAGATTAGTACATTGAGTACGCCCATGGCCAATGCTACATGTAAGTCTGAATATTCCAACTCCTTGTCAAGACCTCTGAAGCATCGCGTAAAACACATTCGATTTTAACAGCATGACACAAGTTTTCTCACTGGATCCACTGGCTAAATTCAGCACTGATCTTTTTTCTAGACTACATTTTTTCATTATGCCTGCTGCAATGTCAATATAAAGCAGTTATCAGCTGACTATTTAATGAAGGTTTTTGATTTGCTGTTATTTTTCTTTTTCCCTGAAATATTTAATAAACCAACTTTCAGCATGACTATAAAACAGTTCAGGCAGCTGTATTTTGGTGTGGGAATTCATTTCAGCCACCTCACCACCTGGCAAGCATCTGGGCTTCCTCTGTACTCAGCAGTGAAAGAGAAGCACCTTTGCAAGCCAATCCCTGGGTATACCTTGAAGAGGGAATAACATGCCCCAGAGGTGCCAATCCCTCTTCTCTGACTACCCAGAGATCCCAGACAGATAGCACAGCCTTGACATCCAGCTGCCAGGGAACCACGGCTGGGGATATTGATCCTACGATTACAGCAGGCAGACAAACTTCTTTTGCGCTGGTGGAGAGCTACATATGCTTAAACTGGGATTTACCTAAATCCCCTCAAGCCTTCAGTGCCGGCTTCTGAGGACCCTAAGTGCACAGCCTGAGATTCAGTGATGTTGCCTATCCAACACTGATTTGGGTGCATTACCTGCAAACACTGGTCTGCCCCATGAGATCACTGAAGAATTACAGATGTCCAACAAATGTAATTCTCAGTGTTTTAAAATGTCACGGCAGAAAACAGCCTCTTCTGTTTCTGGGCTGACTTGGGTGTGACATTTCTGAGGCTGTTCACGTCTAGTTTGGCAACTCACACGATGATTGCATATACTCCTGGGCTGGTTGCCAGTCTGGCAGGATAGATACACACTTCCCTGTGGTGTAAGCAGATAAATGGTGTTTTTGTTTCAAACCAAACACTCTACAGCTCTTCTCTGCAGGGCTCTCTGTCTTTGAATCTGTTACAGCCATGGAATGGTCAAAGGGGATACAGGCAAGAAAAGAAACAACACAGAAATCCAGGTAGGGAGAAGGAAAGGAACAGAATAGGGTTAGACTGGGATAAAAGAGGTAAAAACAAGAATTCCAGAAAAAGGTGACAGGGTAAGGGCATATAAAAGATATTAGAAGAGTAGGAATGAAAGTCCACATTTAAGATGGGAAAGAAGAGGGAAGAAAAAAGAATTATGACAAGATTTGACAAACAATGAGAGAGTAGAATGCTTGACTTAATAGGAAGATGTGAAGAAACAAGGAAATGTAATGAAATTTCCAAATCACCGTAACATTTCTGTTATTTAAGGAAGGAAACTTATAGAAACCTTATAGAAATTGTTTTAGTAGGGGATATTAGGATGAAGCCTTGTTCAGAACTCCTCTCCACAGAAGCCCTACAAGCCAAAAGACATATTGGAAAGAGTGATGGAGATGCAGCCTCAACTGAAATGGAGAAGCATTCTTTAGAGTACAACAAACCACAGAAAGTGCCAGCAGATTCTCAGTAAAGAAGAACATTGTCCTACATGCTGGATAAACACCATCTTTCCTCCAAGGAGTTACAGGAATGCTGAAGTCCATTAAGGGCAGAGAATCAATAAATTTAGTTTAAGCAAATCAGCATCAGAGTGAGGAATAGCACTGAGGCTCAGAATGTTCTGTCCACTGCCTTTCTAGCTATCCAATCAATCCCCTTTTAGACTTGCTCTCAAAATTGCTGCTCCTGAGTTTATCCACAATAAAATTACAACTATTACACATTACTGCTTCAGCTACCCTTACATCCCTCTCATACAGACTGGTAACAGCTCATAAAGTTAATAAGGACACCAGGTTTTGATGGAGAGTTAAGTATGGTCACCCCTGAAAGGGACCCAGCACCTCTAGGCACCTCTCTTGCATCTCTGCTGTAGGGATCTAGTGCAACTGATTCTCATACACTGATGACTTCCCTCTCCAGTATGGAGTAGGTGCCTCTGAAAGCCCCCAGAAAGACATACTGATGACTTGAGTTTACACTTGAATTTAACTTAAGGATTTCAGCAGCTCCTGGCATCCAAAGGCTACATCCATAAAAGCAAGTAGTTTCAAAATAAACAGGTCTGTAGAGTGAAAAAAATACTGCTGAAGATTCATGACCACAGTGTATGTTCTTGGGGGTTTTCTCTGGACTAGCTCTGGCTGGTCCCAAGCAATGACCACCCTTTGTCTGTTGAAGCACAGCATGTCCCTAGAGGCCATTTTTCTGTTGTGCTTCATGTGAGAAGAGTCTGGTTGGTGCTGACACCAGTCTTGTGCTGCCAAGAGGGGATGACAGAGGAAGTTCCATTGAGAAGTACACTCCTGATCTGCACCAGAATGCCAATGCACTCAGACATCTGTTATTCAGTTACAGGCCTTTGGCTCTTAGTGTAGAATGACAAGCTCACTATGCCCTAAATTGCACAGAAAAGCAGCTCCTTCTCTTAACCATGGTGCCAGAAAATCTTACCTGTGTGCGTTCTCCGGTGAGCCTTCAGGTGGGAGCTTTTTGTGTATACTTTGTTGCATCCCTCAAAGTCACACCGATGGATGCGCCGCTTTCTGGAGTCTGGAGACTCAGACCTTCTCTGACGCCTTGTGCTCTCAATACTGAATGGTGAAATTGAACTGAAAAACAGAACAGAAGCAAAAAAATGAAGCACAAGCATGGTGTATATCCCAGGCCCCAAAAAATCAGCTGTAACAGAAGTGACTGTGCAAGGAATTGACATAAACAATGAATTAATTACTTCCCTTTCTACATTTTGACACAATTAATGTTTAAACTAGAGCATATTTTGCAGTATGAAATAACTGAAGTCCTGATTTAGAAGTGTTTATTGCCCAAAAAGACTCACCATGATCCTTGAAATACTGCTCCAGTAATGAAGCAGCCTGACTTTATCTGAGCTCTATTTCTATTTGACATGTGTCCAGGTACAAGCTCACTGAACTGTTTTCTGAACAAGTTTATATATAGCCTCCATAACTTCTCTTTGACAAGTTTAAATAGATAAAAAGCCTGAAACCTTTTATGAAAAAATGCTTCCAGTACCCAGATGTGAACTATGGATCCTCGCATTAGCCCAAACACCTGTTGTTTGCTAGAATACTGACTGCTAACAGATCCAAATCACCCTGCAGCAGTGATTTTTCTGTTCTCTCATTTAACAATTTTCAATCTATCACGTGCAAGCCAATGAAATTTATTTTCTTTCAGATCACTGATAAATGAAGTTTATTACAACAAGGCCAGAGAACAATCCCCACAGAAAGATATAAATGCTTATCAAAGATATTCCATTTACAGCAATGTCCTATGACCTATCAGTTATGCTATTTTTAAGCAATTAAAAATACAGCATTGAAGTAATGTTGCATAAGTTTCTAAGTACAGTGTGTGCTGGACCCAATACTTGAAGAAAGCCTTGCCATGGCAATGCATTTGGCTTGGTTAAATAAATTATTACCAAGTTGAAAGGCCAAGATTCAAATCCTCATAGACTGCCAGTAATTATATTACCCAGCCATAAATCATTATTAACTGATCATCCCACCAACCTCACTATGATTATACTGCACAGCAATCCCGGTCACCCACGGCTACACCAGCCTGTTTAGTTAAGTACTGGAACAACTCTGCCCTTCATCAGGTTTCTGGGGCTTCCCAGGTTTATTGTTATTTAAGGTAAACTGGCTACAGATTCATAAGCCTGCTCTTTTAGACTCTTAAGATCCACCTGAATGAACCTTTGGGGAAGCCATGGTACCAAGGCAGGAATTTGAAATGAGCGCTGATGTTGACGCATCTGCTGGGAAGCACCTCTGTTCACACCGACCTGCAAGCTCCTGCTAGAGGAGCTCCTGTACAGCTATAGCCATTACGGCATACACTGAACTCCTAGAGCTCTCCAGAACTTGCTGAGGACTATTTTTATGGGGTTAAAAGTTTGCATAAAGCATCTCACAGCATTAGCATGTGATTTCACTGATGTTCTAATTCTCTGCATACAAATCTCTAAGCCTACCATTATCTGGTAGTCCAAATAACGCATTTTTATTTTTGTTTAAATATTTTCACAGTACAATCCTACAATAATCTGAAGCACTAATGGAGAAAAAAAATGTACTTTCTTTCTGGACAGTACTCTTTTAACATATATTCATGTTTCGCCTGCAGGCAAGAGATTCTCCAGATTAATTATTTCTGCCTACAATATGGTGCATGCAAACAGATGTGCAGAGAATTCCTGAAATAGAGAAAGAAGTGGACAGAGAGCCATAGTCACAACATTAGCTGGCAAAAAGTTGTCCTCAAGAGAGTAAGAAACATTAGCACTTTAACAATATGACTGGAATACAGATATGTCTAGCTCTTACAAAAATGGCTTAGGAATTGCATTTAAGCATCTGAATCTCAGAACAAATAAAAGTCTTGGGTTATACAATTCACTGAGAATGTTTTCACTGCTACAGTTGAGTTTTTATTTTAAACATCCCACCAGCTGAAATAAAAGCAAATGTGTAAATCAAATGTTACAGCTCAATACTGAACATACAAAATTTAGTGCTCCAAACCAGGAAATCCTAATCTTTAAAAAATAACCATTTGTGCATCCCTTTTCCTGGAAGTAACTTATGAACTGTCTTAAAATACTATTTTGTACAGAGCGGTCAGATTCTGGATAGTACAGCTCATTAAATACGAGGAGGATCAAGCTTAAAATGCTGCTGCAATTTCTAGCCCCAAGACAAAACGAACTTTGAGAAGAGTCAGCACCTCATAAAAAGCTATTTGTCACATGCAAGAAAGTGATCTCAATGCTGGGAACTGCTCTGTGCTTTCCCGGATATTTATACAGAAGAGGATGGCACAGAGCAGTGCCATGAAGGTGGCACACGATCAATGCTGCTGCTTTTTAACTGGATTGCTCCCTCTTTCTAAAAAGTGTAGGATCATTCTTATCCCACAAAAGGGAAAGTAACCGAGCAAGCCACAGAAGGTGATAAATATTGTCACTATCCCCTGAGAGCTTCGCAGTCATCGCTTGCTCAGCACAGCAAGGAGAAAAGCTACTGCCAGCTAGAACCAGCAAATGTCACCTCACGCCTTCCCTTCACAGCCGTGCAGCATAAATGACAAACTAACCAGCAGAGGACACCCACGTGGCAAGTGAGAGCATATGTCCAAGGTGGCTTTCCTCTGCCACTTCAATTCCTGTGGCTCAGGGGGACCCCCAGTGCAGACATGTTCACTGGTGGAAAAGGAGCCAGAATCTACCTGACACCACCAACTTTGTTTCAGCCTTGTAAAAGTTGTGTGACTTTACATGGGAATACCACCAAAGACCCTAAAAAAAAGCACAAAGTGCTTTTCTTACCTTCCTCAGGTTAGCCCTTCTCACAGTAACTTCCAGATGATTTGCTGATGCTCTTTCCCTTAGCCATGCAAACAGTAAAGGGA
Organism: Anthoscopus minutus; assembly: GCA_013399455.1. Taxonomy (NCBI): domain Eukaryota; kingdom Metazoa; phylum Chordata; class Aves; order Passeriformes; family Paridae; genus Anthoscopus; species Anthoscopus minutus. The sequence goes on from VWYI01034035.1 coordinate 34,045, forward strand.
CACCTTCTTCTTTCTCAAGCAATTTATATAAAATACCCTCACCGACCAGACAAGACAGAAGGAAAGTCCTCAAAATCACATTTTATGTCATTTGAAGGCCAGAGGGGCTGTGCCAGGTGTCTCTGGTCAGCACAGGGTTCCCAAAACTACTGTTTGATGGCACCATGGTAGACAAAGGCTTTGAATTAGATGTGTCAGGGAATTCACAGGCATTTATTTTTTCAACTAACTTACTTTTCCTTTTTGTTTAAAATTTATTTTAAAATTCACCGCAAGAAAGACTCCAGTGCCTCTCCTCTCCCAACCAAACCATGTTGTAGCAGCCTCTTTCAAATTTAAGTGTCCCCCAGCGACTGCACAGAGGGATGACTTGGAAACCTGTCATCAGTCAAGAGCTTCCAGGGTACCCTGAGGAGGAGCTGCCAGTTCTGTAAATGGCCATGATCTCAGGCAGCCTTTAAGGCTCAAGGTGGGCTTTTGCAGTAGGACTGATGCCACACTTAACAGCTCAGCAGGATGTATTAAATTACTGCTGAAACATGACATTTGAAAGATTAATTAACAAACAAGAAAAGTTGGTTCTGTACTGTTAGTTTGATGTTTATTTATTTGCAGCTCATTATTTCTAAAACGAGTGTAATTTCTGTATTAGTGTAGATATTTTTACAACTAATAGGAACCCTGGGAGACTGCTGACTACCTCCACGAGCAGCTGCAACACCCGTAGTCAGTATAGTTGATAGGGTGAAATGAATAAAACCAATGTGAACATTTAGGCTGATTTATAAAAATACAGCTGTATTACTTACAGTTAGAAGTGAAAACATGCATCTTTGCAACTCACACATGGCCAAGTTCTTGTCTCTCAGATACAAAGAAGTCTGCAAAACCTAACCCCGATAGGGGCTTCACCACTAGATGGCCATCAAGTTCTGCTGAATGCCATCTGCACTGCATGAGATGTGGATGATAACAACCCTGGCTGCAGGATCCTTCCTTTCTACAAATGCTGCCCATGACCTCTCCTAGGTATTTTGCCTCTGTTCTGTGTGGATTGTGAATAGCCCTTGGCACAGGCACAGGCAGTAGCACTGTTAAAAACCACATGTAATGGGTGTCTTTGTACTGATCTGTGTTTTCTGAGCAATATGCAGAGCAGAGCTGCCTGGGGAACACTTTAATAAAGCCTTAAACTGTGTTCAGTCCCATGACACACCACAAGTCCCAGCATGATGGCTGCTCCCCACTCACAGTGTGCTCAAGTGCTCTCACCCTGAGGCAAACACACAGTGTTACCTTCGGCCACCCAAGCACAAGCTCCTGGGTGCTGCTGGCACCCCGGTGAGCCAGCCAAGGGCTGGCTGACATGGCCAGCAAGGAGCCAGGGACGTGCAGCGAGCCATGCTTTGCTCTACAAACCCATACAGTGTCCCAGTGTTGCATCTTCATCCCTGTGATTACCATTTCTGCTCCTCTTTGGCCCCTTCACTATGAGCTCAGACCCTCTGGCTACACATCCTGCCTGCTTCCAAAGACCTCATGGAAAACACTGATCCAAGGCTAACAGGTCACAGTTTGTGCCCAACATGCCTGTCACCTTACCTAAGTCTCTACAGCAATCTAGCTGCATTACCTTCCTCCCTAGCTGGACCTGTACTTAACTGAGAGACTTGTGGCTGCACCCTAATAACAGTCCATGGCTGCTTTTAAAGCAGATGCTCTCTTCCCTGTGGGGTGAGACCCAGGATGTATCAGCCATGTCCCCTCCACTCTGGCTACTACAGGAAGAAAAAACAGATGGGGCTCAGGCCCGTGCAGCATCTGCTCAGCCTGGATGAGGGGCTCAGCAGGCCAAACCATGTAACACAAGTTGTAGTCCTCTTCTGCTTCTCAGCCCCTGGGTGCTGGAGTGCAGGATTTGGCTGAGATGGCACACCAGGACAGTCCTACTCTGGCTGCTCTCAGCTGTGTTGGCGCAGGCATTTGCCTAAAACTGCAGCAAGTCAGTGCAGGACCCACAGCGACTAAAAGAAAATTCTGCCAAAAAAAATCTGAGAAGCTATTGGTAGCTTGCCTCCCTAAGTAGTAGAGTCTGCCAAGTACCTGCACTGTCATATGGCAGAGAATGGGAACCTGTGGCCATAGTTTAGGGAGAGTGTCATCACCCCTTTTAGTGGCAACTAGTTGTGATTACCACAGCTTCCATGTAAATTTGTGTGAAGAAATCGAGAACATGGACATAAGCAACAACACCAGGAACAACTGTAAAATTCAGCTTTTGCTCCATAGAAAAGTTGCTTCCTATAATGTTTGAGTTTAAAGCACACAGAGAAATGACCACTTAAATAGATAGGCTGGAAACAAAAACCGTGAGATATTACCATGTATAATAACTATGAGCTGACGATATGCTTTGGCAATACATGATGGAACCACTCATATCCCACCCTTACTTCAATTTTGGACATATATTTACAGGGTTTATGTTTTTAAAGGGAAAAAATATGTCACTATACAATATTCAAATATTCAAACTGTGTATAAATTTAGCAATGTGAATCTTTACTTTATGAGACTTGCAAAGCTTCTGGGTCAACCTGTAAGTGATAGTAATTAAAAGTGCAGGCAAATTAAATAAAAGCAGAAAACTGAAGTACAACATGCCTACATTCAGATGGTAATGAGCCGTTGAAGAAAATCCTTGGATCTCTAGCATTTGCTCAGTGTTCAGATGGAACCAGGGCTTCAGAAAGAAGCATTATGGATTTTGGCTGCTTAACATTTATAGAAACTAAAGCTGTTAAGTGACTAACTATAGACATAATTTTTCTAAAATCCTAGCCTTTGGATTCAGTGTGGGATGGCACCCCTTGAGCACACTGAACAGCATTCTCACACTCCTCCTTTGGTTCTCTGAGCAGCTCCCTACCAAGGACCCTCAGAAGCAGGGATGACCACAGTCCCAACACCTTTGCTGGGCTCCTTTGGCACTTTTCTGAATGAACATATCCACAGCAGCACCACTCATTTATGGAGAGATCATGTCCCTTAAGACAAAGTGTCTTCTATTAGTTAAGAACTTAAGTTTCACACCCTAAGACATGTGGGTACTCTGACTTTTTGAAAGGTAGCTTGGAATCACATTTCCCAAATTCCAGTTCCCAATTACTTTATTTTGTAGCAGCTTTTCACATAACGTAATTTCATTTTCTGTAGGTCATATAATGTTACCACCCCACTCAGGATAATGGTAACACTACACACTACACCATTAAGAAATATTACACCAATTATTTCTCATTACAGTTTATAAAACTCCTCCTAGCAGTCAGATGCCAAAATCCTACTATATAAAAACACAGTAGGCTTCTTGCTACAAATACTTAAATATCAATGTAGTCTCCTGATAAAAATCACCTCTCACTAAAATATTTACTTTTAAAAAAAAATATGAAGACAAAAATATTTTTAAAAAAAATGGAGATATTGCTACTGTCTCCTGTCCACAATAGATGTGCATGTGTATCTACACATATTTTTTTTTCTCCTCTTTGATTCTTATATTCTAATTAATGTTTCATGAAAGGCAAACAGCTGCCTGAGGAATGCTAGACATTAAAACATATCAAGCAGTACTTAAGGTTATCATAAAAGGAAAAATGTGCTACTCTTTTATTAGAAGTAGTTACTTCAATCACTGTACTTCAAGGTGATGTTATACTGAAAATTATACTTTTTGTCAAGAAGGAAAAGAGGAATTTGGCAGTAGACTCTAATAGCACACATATTAAATGGGAAAATCACATGGATAAACAAGATAGAAATAGAAGACGGTTTGAATACATTTGGTTCATAAAGTGCTCGAGCTGGAGCTGGAGCAAAATTGCACTAGAAGCAGATGGGTAGATGGGAGTAGGAGCACAGGAAGTTTCTCATGTTATGCTCTGTCCTAGGTCTCCAGCCCTGGCTGCTGCCAGAGGCAGTGCCCCAGTAAAGAGGATCCTCTGCTCCAGCTCCATATGGTCATTCTCGTGCTGTTATGTCCTGTATGCCACATATGTTTAATGCATGCTAGTTCAGGCCTAGGAGCTGAACCTGGATTAGAAGAGAAAAAGCATTTTATTTCATTCCCTCCTTTCAGAGCTGGCAGAACAGCAGTGATCATTCACAGGACCTCCAGCACCAGCTGCACTAACTCTCCCTCCAGACAGAGGCTGCATCAATGCCGAGTCTGTTCTTTCTTTTTTGCTTCCTTCCAAACAGAGCAGAAAATCAAGTAACTGAGCACCTACAACTCAGCTCTGAGATCACAGAGCCCTGCTTTTTACCTCTCTTGTTTCTGATCCATACTTCCTTCTTCACACTTTTCTGGCAACACATATTGCAAACAAGCCTTGTCAATACTAGTAATCTCAGCAGGAAAAATGTTTTAAGAGGGAAATAAAAATTACTCTGTTGCAGACATAGGATGAGCTGAAATTTTCATCACAGAAAAAAAGATGAGTATGTGCATCTATTCATGTCTTTCACCATTGTTACGGTTATTTGTTCAAAGATCACAGACGCTCCAATTTTTAGCACTCTTCAGATTTCACTTTCTTCTAATTCTGATTCTTCACAATGTACAACACAGTACTCAGTCCCAGTGACTGTACAAAGATGATTCCTGTATTGCCTGTACATCCACCTCCTCCTGTTGGTCAAAGTAACAAATGCGGAACTGATCACCGCAGTGGTGATTAAAAATTCTCTGTTCTGTATCCTTAGCTGACAAAATTGCCACTAACATCTTGCCAGGTCAGTGATATTAAATGAGGACATTGTTTCCACTGGGACTAAAGCTCATGTGAATGACCTTTACTTTCTTCCTGTTCAGAAGTGTTATTATTGATAAGTTAAATATTTGATTACCCTAGATACCTATATGTAATGCAGTTAAGGGTGGTCATCTGTCATACTCTGCGTCATCAAGCAGATTTTGTTAACTACTAAATGGTTGACCACACTGAAGTGTACATTCTGGTGCTTTTATACATATGTATATGTGTATGTGTACGTGAAGACAGCCTGCCACCCCCAACAGAAAGCCAAGTCAGAAGACCACGTTTTTTATGCCCCATAGCCCTTTACAAGCTCCTGTATTAGAGTATATATTGCCAAGTATTCATCTGTAACTGAGATAACTATCATTCCTATTTGATATGTCTAGGAAAAAAGGGACTAAATAATTTAATTCATTTGGGGGACAAAAAAGTTGCTGAGAACAAAATCATGCTTTAGGGATTTCAGTTTCTTTTCCTAATATACTTTCTAATCAATAAATTCTGAGATTTATAGTATTGCTTGTTTTGTTCTTCCAGAGCACCCTCTCTTATTGAAAGAAATTTTTTATAAAAGAACAAGAGAAAAGCATCCTATAAACCTAAACTGTACCCCTCAGGGGCCATAAAGATTGCGTTACTAAGCATTTTTGTTAACAAGGAATCCTGAGGTATATATTTTGTACAAAAAGTCAGCTTTTTTGTTCAATATGCTAGCTTGTACCTGGCTTTACAGCCATGCATATCAATGATGTATTCCTTCATTTGGATTACGAGATCCTTGCCACATCTTTATGGCTGTTTTGTGTTTGCAAAACAAAGCACAGTGAGGTCCCAGTACATGAACAGAGTACTAATACACAGCAATATGAAGAAACCCCACTATTTCTCCTTGCATCTGTGGTTTTCCACACCTGTTTCTGGCAGTAGTCCCACCTGAAGCAACGTTCTGGGCTTCACCAGGCCCAGCTTCTCACAGTCCTTTCCCACTGCCACTTCTTTTCCTTAATTTCTCCTCTCTTCCCCCAGACTTGCTGCCAATCCCCCATCTGGGAACTGTCCCTCTAAAGACCACAGGGCCAGGTTTTGTCACAGAGTGCCACAGTGGTAGAAATTACAGAGGTAGAAATGTACACAGTTGTAGTTTCTGTATTTGCTAGTATTTGAAAGCTTTCTGGGGGCTTCATCTGCACCCTGGGATGGAAAGCTGCATAAACCACTCAGACACACAACTCCTGAGAGGGGGGCTCATCTATGAGCTTTGTCTTTTCATGGGCCTTGCATAGATCTGTTGCATCATGTGGGCAACATTCATTTTCTTCTCTCTACTATTAAAATCAACATGATTTCCACGCAGAAAATTGCCAGTCTGTGGCAAGTAGAGTTTTTCCACTTGTAATTAATTATGCAGCAGAGCACTAATGTAGTTTTCACACATACCAAAAAGCCAAATTTCAACAACTCATTACACCAGCTCAGCAGCCACAAAGATATCCAGCATGGACACAGGCCTCATGAAGTCTGGCAAAGCTCCTATTTTCTTCACTCTTCAGTCAAACATAGGATTTCCCAACAAAAGGAGGAAACCAAAGTTTTGTTTTCATGAACTGGTCCTCTTAACACTTTCTCACCAAGGCAGAATTGCATTTAGGCTCTTGAGTCTCATGAGCAAGGCAAGGTTTGAGTAAGATCAAAATTTCTTCCGCAAGCAGGCATGCGACCAAAGGGTACATTTTGTATTAGGGAACATATCTTTAACACATCTGCTTGTCACAGAAATTTTTCTAGTTGCACTCAGAGTACAAAGTCTATTTTTCCTGATAAATACACCATAACACTTTTCCAAGAGCCTTGATTAGGCTGGTAGCCAAGCAACTCCACTCCTCTGGACTTCAATGGGTCAAGGTGGCTTCATGGGCTTGCTCTCATGGTTACCCCCATGAAAAACTAGGTGGGTCCTCACTGTGGCTATTCTTCTGACAGGGAAAATTACAAACATCTTTAGGATGACAATTATCTTCTTAGAAAGGCAAGGACAAAATCCTGATGGCTTTCTGCCATCAAAATAAAGGTCAAGATTTCACCGTAAGCATGCTCCACCTCTGCTAAAGCAAAAACCGAACTGAGGACCTTGGGTGTTTATATTCACTATTACTTTGTATGTGAATTTATGCAGGGATTTAAACTGGGCAAGATTCAAATTAAGTTGCCACTTCAGGTTTTTTGAAATGTAACATAATGCATTCTGCTGGCAAGGAATGTTTTCCCACTGGTAAAAAAGGGCGTATGTCTCCCCTTGGGATGCCAAGTATTCAGTTATTTGATAGAAAGTATTCTGCTATTTCCAACAGACACTGGAACATTTCATGTTCTGTTCAGGAAAAGATGAAAACATATGAAGTTGAACAAGCTTTGCAACCATCATATTTTTAACCTGGCCCTTCCTTACACACTAGCAACAGGGGAAAAAATCCAGTGCTCGCAGGCTTTATGAAACCAATTTTATTTCATTTCATCCCACAAGAATTAGTTAAGTTCATCACTCAGAAACAATGCTACCGAACAAAAGAAATAGAATTCATAGTCATATAGTACAATAGTTAAATGAACATGTTTTTTTAAACAGGAGGTTAAATGACCAGCTTCTTTCAGGTTATCAAACTTTTTCCTTTGATTCGAAAGGTTTCAGGGTGGAGGGAAAGAACTAAGTTTACATCTACACAGAAAAATCATCCTGTTACCAGCAGAATGTCTTGCAGACACCTTAGTAATGGAGATCAGATGTCCTTCATCCACATGATGCTCCTTGTCCTATTTAGTGCTACATATATTTCCATGGCCTTGTGTCTTGGGTTGCAGTACAAAATGTAATCAAAGGAGTGTTATTCTATCACCATCTGCTGGAACTGGAATGCGGGGAGGTGATGTAATCTTGTGTTGATAAGCCAGCTGATAAGAAACTAGCAAGACAATTTCCTTATCTCTCCCATGACCCATCCTTCCTCCAGTGAGGGGTTTTCTGCTAATGGGCCATTGANACTGCTCTAACTGGATGGCTACCAGTTAGACCAACTAGTCTAACAGTTAGACTGCTACCCTGACCAACACGGTATCAGGTTGTATTGTGACTTTGTCAG